>VDFB02281492.1:2731017-2793459 GCA_007258455.2 Sequoia sempervirens | reverse complement strand
TGGATGACACCCTGGCTAAGTATAAGAGAAGAGGAACACATTTGGCTGATTTAGAAGTGATTCTAGATCGCATGGAACAATTTCAACTAAGATTAAACCCAAAAAAGTGTGCATTTGGTGTTACTTCTAGAAAATTATTGGGATTCATCATTTCAGCTAAAGGAATAGAAGTGGACCCTGAAAAGGTTCAAGCCATTATAAACATGTCACCTCCCAAAAATGTCAGCCAAATGAGGAGTCTTCAAGGGCGCCTTCAATCCATAAGGAGGTTTATTTCACAATTGGCAAATAGAGCACAACCTTTCAACAAAAAATTGCATAAAGGTGTTCAATGTGTCTGGAATGAGGATTGCCAAAAGAGCATGGATCAAATTAAAGAATACTTGGCAAATCCTCCCATTTTAATGCCTCCCATTCCAGGAAAACCTCTCATTTTATATGTCTCAGCTACTGAATCTTCACTGGGGGCATTGTTGGCTCAATTAGATGAACAAGGGAAAGAAAGGGCCATATATTATATTAGTCGCACTCTTGTTTCTTATGAGGTTAATTATACTAGTATTGAAAAAGCTTGCCTCGCAGTAGTGTTTGCTTCTAAAAAATTGCGACACTATATGCTCGCGCACACCATACACCTCATAGCAAAAATTGATCCTCTCAAATACTTGCTCGGTAAAGCTGCTCTCACAGGTAGACTTGCTAAATGGATGATGATTCTTTCTAAATTTGACATAGAGTATATTGAGTGCAAAGCAATCAAAGGCCAAGCTATTGCAGATCAACTGGCTAATTTCCCTATTCAAGATAATATGCCCATTCAAGTCAACTTTCCAGATGAACATCTTATGTACATGATTGAAAGATCCTGGAAACTATTCTTTGATGGTTCATGCATGCAAAATGGTTCTAGAACTGGTGTGTTATTTGTTTCTCCTCATGGGTATACTATTCCTAAATCTTACAAGTTACTCTTTCCATGCACAAACAACATAGCTGAGTATGAGGTTTTGACAAATGGACTAAAAATGGCCGTAGAGTGGAATATCACAGAACTACATATCTATGGGGATTCTCAGCTGATCATCAACCAAGTCAATGAACAATACCAAACAAAAGATGACAAGTTGGTACCTTACAAAAAAATGGTTGATTCATTAAGACGGTATTTTACTTTTGTCACCTTTCAACAAATCCCTAGGGCTGAGAACAAAGCAGCTGATGCTATGGCCACCCTTGCTTCACTTCTTTAGTTAGAGGAACATGAGTCCAGATATGAATTCCTGGTGGAAGAGCTACGATATCCCATATTTGACTCACCTGAAAGCCATATCATTTGTACCCTTGTCAATCATGAATCCTCTTGCTATGGTGCTATTTACTCATATCTTCATGATGGCATCATCCTTGATACATTTAACCGATCTAAAAGAAGAAACCTTATCCACAACGCCTCTCGCCATTCCCTCATCTCTGGTGATTTGTATAGGAGGGGTCTAGATGGAACACTTCTTAGGTGCTTAGAAAAGGAGGAATCCAATCAAGCGCTAGTTGACATCCACAAGGGCATATGTGGAGGACATTCTAATGGTCTTTCCATGGCTAGAAGGTTGCTTAGGGTAGGGTACTATTGGCCTACAATGCAGATAGATGCAGTAGCATTTGCTAAGTCTTGTGAAAAATGTCAGAAACATGGACACCTGATACATGCTCCAGGTAGGGAGCTAATTCCTTCTATATCTCACTAGCCATTTTAGCGATAGGCCTTTGACCTTGTTGGGCAGATTCATCCCAACTCATCAGGTGGGCATAAGTTCATTATCATTGCTACTGACTACTTCACAAAATGGGTAGAGGCTATTCCACTTTCTATTGCCTCAGGTAAGATAGTGTCTTTATTTATTTTAAACCATATCATCTGTCGATATGGAGTGCCATCTGAGATCATCACTGACAATGGAGGTTAGTTCAAAAACAAGGACCTTAAAGAACTCTGCCAAAGATTCAAGATAAAGCAACATTGGTCCTCCATTTACTTCCTACAAGGAAATGGTCAGGCAGAGGCTTCAAACAAAACCATTCTCAAGATTTTGCACAAAATAGTTCATAAGAATGGTAGAGATTGGCACCTACAGATAAATCCAGCCCTGTGGGGCTATAGAACGAGTATTCGTACTCCAACTGGGGCTACTCCTTTTGCCCTCACATACGGCGCTGAAGCAGTGTTACCTTTAGAGGTTGAGATTCCATCACTTCGGGTCTCTCTCAAAGGTCTAGTTACAGATGAAGACTATCACGCCATGAGATTGCAAGAATTGAACTTCTTGATGAGAAGCGTAAAGCATCATTTGACCATATGAGGGTCTATCAAAAGAGGATGTCCAAAGCCTTCAACAAAAAGGTTCGCCCTAGAGAATTCCAAGTAGGAGATCTTGTCCTGCGAGAGAATCCTAAGAACCAATAGAACCGAGAATAGAAGGGAAAATTCGAACCTAATTGGCTTGGACCCTACATCATCACAGCAGCTTTTGGCATAGGTGCCTATCTACTATCTACTGAAGAGGGGGAGCAGCTCCCTAAGCCTATCAATGTTTTTCACCTAAAGAAGTTCTATCCTTGATGCTCGTTCTATCTGGGGGCATCCTTTGTATATAATTATGACCCTAAAAAAAGTTCCAAAAAAATTGATATATGATACTGAAAAAATTACACAAAAAAATTGATATATTGTCAAAAAATCCAAAAAAAAATTCAAATATGATGTTGAAAAAATACAAAAAAAAATAAAAAATGAAAAATACAAAAAAAAATTCAAAAACAAAAGAAGAAAAAAAGAGAAAAGTGCCTTGGTGAAAACCTGGAAACAGGCGCCTTGGTAGCAAAAATACAAAAAAAATAAAAAATAAAAAGTCCTAAAAAAAATTCTTCCAAGTGGTGAAAACCTGGAAACAAGCGCTACTTGAGGCCTTTGCATCCCTATTTCTTAGCATGCATCCTCGACACTTAGCCTTTCTCCATCATGCCCTGTCCTTATTGCCTTGGTTTGGAATTGGTCTTTGTCTTTGTCTAGGGGCATCACTGTGTTAGCTTTGGTCTCTTGGATATGCTTGTCTTTAGGACACCTCGCAAATGGTGTTTTTCAACACTAACCCAACTGTGTTTTTCAACACAACCCCTCGCATCGTGTGTTTTTCAACACTTATCAGTTTGGTCTTATCCAGTTCGGTCATGTGATCTTACCTACTTGCAAGCATTCGATCCTTATCCTTGGAACTCAATGTCAGTTTACACACTTAAATTTTTTTAATTGCAACACTTAATGCTTGAGATATGCCATGATCTTTTCTTTGTGTGCTGACTGATATTGATTTTCGTTGAGTGTCCTTGTCTAATAAGTCTCTCCAGTGATGCATAGCTAGAGGACTTGGGGCATGGGGCATGTTTTTATTTTTTTTTTGCTTGTGGGTGTTGTCTTGAACCTCTTCTGTGTCTCTTGTTGCCTCCTTGACACACTTAAGAGATTTATGGCATCATCCTTGAATGTTTTTGCACAACCATTCTCATAGTAATCCTGGCGTTTATGTCTTGATGTGAGCTGGGTTCTGCTATATTAAATTGGGTAAGCTAACATTGTATTCATCTTGACCTTCATGTCTTTGATGCTCATGTTAGAATCTTTCCATATTCCAAGCTGATATAAATCACATTCATATCTTCATAGTTGCGTTTGTGACTAGTGATGATTGTGTGATTGTCTGATGTCCGGTAATAATGGCCCAATGATGAAAATAAGTTCTCTTACATTCTCTAATGAATGATGAACACACAAAAACCTATGTTACCCTATTGCAAGTACACCTTTGCATTTTCATGTAGCTTGCATTATTTAGACTTCATGTTAATTTGCACTTTTAGGCTGTATTATGGGTTTGAGAGGGTTTCCTTCATCTTTCTTGTGGATTTTTCATCAACTGTGATCACGTTCTTCATTTCCTTATCTTCTTTCATGATCTCAATCGAAATTCCCTGTCTTAAACAGTTGATTGATTTTGATGCATCCTCTTTATTGAGGAAGATTCTCTTCCTTCTCTCCATTTATTTCCATTTATTCCAAACTTCTATCTTCCATTCGATTTCACCCCACTTCTTTTCTTCTAATTCAACCTTAGGGCATAATTTTCTTGCTGATCTACCTGGGTTCTGTGATTCTTATATTTTTCATCTTACATCAAGAACCTTATCTTTTGTTTGATTTGATCAATTTTTCAATTTATTATTTCTCCTCTATCTCATTTTCGATTTCGATCACGAGGCGATACCTATCAAACTTCAATCCTTGATTCAACTTTATCATTTATCAATTGCTTCTCTTGGGGCAACCTTGCTTGAGATTCTTATCTCTCACTTTGGATGTGATCGAATCGACCTCATCTAGTTGTTTTGTGATCCCAGTCGACCTCACATTAGTCAAAGAGGGGGCAAATGTATGCAACCTAAAATGGTCACCTAGAATTTGGGCCCCATTTATTTAATTTGTCAACATCAACTTTCAATCAATGATTGTCGCATTTCAAATCAAATTTCTTAATCAATTCATAGCTATTTCAAATGTTTCAATTTTCCTAAGGTTTGAATGCTTCATTAATTTTATTTAATCAAAAGAAATAAATCCCTTTTAATAAATAAAATAATGTTATTTAATTGAAGTTAATATTACTTAAATAAAATGATGCCATTTAATTAAATCTATTTTTTAATTAAATAATTTTATTTATTTTATTAATAATATTCATTTCTAAATTACATAATCTTATTTTATTTTATTAAAAAGAGATATTATCATCTTAAATTAAATAAAATAAATGAAATATCCTCTCAAGAATATCCTGTGATGAAAAAAAGGGAAACAAATCAGTTAAAAGGGAAATAAACTAAAAAAAGAATTCCAATCAAGATTTGTTTCTATTTTTCTATTTATCCCACATTGCTTCTGAATTTACCTTCAATTCCACTTTTGCCTATAAAATGAGCCCTCTCATTCTCATTTCAAAAAGAAAGAATCACGAATTTTTACATCAGACTTATGCTACAAATTTGAATTTTATCATTTGAGATTACATTAGTTTGATTTTATAAGCATCATATAGTTTAATATTGCATTTTAGCTTAATATTCATAGTAGATTAATTTGCAAAATAATTCATTTATGGCATTGCATGTAGATTAATTTTCATTTCAATAAATTAGTTTGGTTTATTGCATTTTACAGCCATTTAGATTAGTTTTCATTGTTGCATTGCAAGAACATGATTCATGGAGATTGGCATTCTTGCTTCTCCTCTTTGAATCTCTCGTTCCGAGATTGTATTTGCAGGGGTAACAGGGTTAATCTGAGGGCCACAATATCAATCCTTGCTCTTCTCGGATAGAGAGCTGTGAATTGATTTGCAAGGACTCATTATTGAGTATCCTTGCATGCAAGGATTCACAGAAGTATAACATACTTTCAGTTATACAGATTCTACTTGGATTCCTATAGTAAGAAAATCACCCTACCTAGTGTATGAGTTCCAGTAGACTTCAAAAAGCAAAATTTCAAGGTTGCAAATCTTGCTTGGAATCCATTAGTTTACTAGGTTCCTCTCTATCAAATTTCTATTTGTTAACTTGATTTAATGCTTTCAAGTTTCTAGGGTTTAGTGCATTAGTGTTTACATTTCTCCTTTGAAACTTCATTTTAATGGTGAGCCCCCATTTAATGACACAAAGAAACCCTAAGTCCTTCCCTCAATTGAGTCACTTGGTTGAGGGATCTTGGTTTCCTAATGAACTAAAGTGTGAAATAGGTCCCAAAGTTGTCCATCTCCTAAAAGGTGGACACACCTCATTTCCTTTGGTTCATTTTAGTGAACCTGACGTGAACCATGATTGAACCAAAATACCTTCCAAGACTTAACCAATACCAACCTTTTCCTATCTCCTACAAATGACCAAGAGACAACCAAAACAATTTCGTCATTCCTCCTAAGATAAAACAAGTTTACAAAGCTAAAGAGAAAGTAGTTGAACACCCTTCCATGGTTCCTTTTGTTCCTCCTCTAATGGAAGAGAAGAAACCCATGATGGATAAACCCACTCCTACATAAACACAACATGAAAATCATACCAAAAGAAATAGAAACGTTAGAGAGAATAGGCATAGACATCATGCTAAAATAACAAGAAAAATCAACGTCCCAACTCTAGTGAAGCAATACATGATAAGTATCCTTTACCACAATAAAAAGATCATATATTGCAACTGCAACAAGGACTAGAACCTTCTTTAGACATTGTAGTGTAGAAAAATGTACTCCCTTCTTAGAGATGGTACAATTTCACACTTAGGACCTATTTTAGTACCCTTGCATTCGTGACCCTTTAAATCATCATTAATAGGCCCCTAAGACCCTTTATTTTGGATCCCAAGGCTTATTTCAGTTGAAATCTCAACAAAGGAATTTAATTTTCTAACACCCAGATATTTTCTCACCTCAAAAATCTAAGGTGGGACTCATATGCCACTTTGGGCATACGAGTCCCCCTAGGTGGGACCAAGACAACACAAGTGGCATATGAGTCTCATGTGGCCCCTTTTTAGGGTTTACGTGGGGAATTAAGGTTTTTAATTTAAATTTTTGGTTAATGTTGGCATTTTAGATCTAATAAATGATAAATTAGATGAAGTGCCTATATAAACAAGGTTTCAAATCATTATTTCACCTAGAAGAGAGAAAAAGAGCTAAGCATTCATAATATCAACTTGAACACTCAAGCATACTTTCACAAGAGCATTCAAGAGCAAGTAGCAAGAAAAGTTGAAGTTTTGGAGCAGCATTATATTTTTTTTGTAGGTCTTCAAGCTTACTTTGAAGTCAAGATCTAGCATTGTCAACGATTGATGATGGTTTCCTATGAGAATCATGATCATGGATTCTAGGTTGGGGAGATGCAACTAGTCATTGAACCAGGCCTAATGACTTGTTTCCTAAGTGATTCCATCCTCCATTTCCAATCTAATTTCAACCTAAAGGAAGGTACATGCATTATTATGACTTATTAGGGTGATTAGAGATTTCCCAAAGTGATTCATTATCTTCATATTTCATTCATGTATCTTATTCTAGCACATTAGAATAGGGTTTCATTGCACTTTAGATCTCCTAATCTTGATGCACTTAAGATTAGGGCTTGCAATCATATTTACTTCCAATATCTATTATTTTTATCAATATTTAACTACCAAACTAGGAGTTTGAGAAAGGAAAACCTCCCATAAGAAAACCAATACAATATTTTGTTTTATAGGTTTTTAGTAGGTTCAGATCCAAAGAAAAAGTTTGTAAGGAAGAGCAGAGATAGGAGAATAGATTCAAATCTTGAATTTTTAGAAAAGAAAAATAGGGCTAATAAACCACTTGTGGCATATGAGTCCTGGTATAACAATTTTTTTGGATTTTAGAGGATTTAGACTTGTCACTGTGAAATTCTAGTTTCTACCCAAAAACCTTAAACAAGGACTAAATCACCCCTAATGGCATATGAGTTTGAATGTGCATTGAAATTCAAATTTTTAGGATTTTAGACCTTGTTTCGAGCATCTTTAGTTTTCTAGGTGCACCTCTATCCTTTCTCAGTTCATTATTTTTATTTTCAGATTCATATCTTAGGTTGCATAGGTTGCTTTGCATATCATTGCATTTTCTTCTTTCCAAGCCTTTGCTTGGTGGTGGACCCCCTTATTGACTTTAATCACAACTTAAGACACCTTATTGTATCCAAGTCCCTAATTCCATCCCTAGATTGAGATCTCTAAGGTTTCCTTGAATGAGAATTAAGGAATTAAGAGGAAGGTCCTAAACCTTTTTGTGTGTTCCATATCCTAAAAGGTAGAACACCTATTCCCCCCATTTCAAACATTATCACTTGACCTCTTGTTGTGATTAAATTGGATGATGATGATGAGATTGCTAAAATTGATGAGGAAGTGCATAATGAGTTGAATACATTGTTTTCCTCTTCTATAAACTTAAATGAAAATTCTCCTAAGAATATAGTGTTCAACTTGGTGATGCTCCTAGTATCGCATTCATTTTTGTCCCTTTGGATAGTTGTCTACCTTCTGCATATGATGAACAAGATTGGGATGCAGATGACCTGCTATAGGTTAACTTGCGCACACCTTACTAGTCTTGTCTTTGTTTCTTTTTCATGTTCTATGTGTGATTGCATGTACGTAATGTGATCTGCCATACTATTATGTTTAATGTATCTCTTTGTGACATTCCTCTATTTGTATCTACATTCCTCTATATGTTACAAACCTTTTATCTTTTCTTTTTCTTGTATTTTCTTTTTGGGGATTATGCAAAGCATCAAGACATTTAGGTCTCTTCCATGTTGGCCCAAAATCTTTTTCTTTTTTTTCACTCTTTTTGTGTCATTCTTCCTTGATTCATGAGTATTTGGGGAATGATGACATTTTTGAGCTCTCTAAAAACATTGTAGCAAAGACATATTGACCTCGAATCCATGGATCCCTTATTTGTTATTTTTGGGATTTCATTTTGGGGGCAACCCCTTTTCATGATGTAGCTTCATTTGGAAACATATGTGTGACATAGGTATTTCCAAATAAGCTCTCATGTCCTCTTTATTGTTAGCATTTATCATCTGCTACTTTAAAGTAATTGCTCACAACATGGTGTTTAGAAATTTCTTTAAAGTGGGGGCATACATTAGCATTATTCTTTTGCATTTTACAACTCATGTTTCATTGTGTGGTCTTCTTACTTCACACAATGGATCCTTCTCTTGGTGATGACATTGGGCATGATGTCCTTCAAGAGCGTGATCTCTCTTAGCATATTTATTCTTCTTAGTGTAAATGCCAAGTAGAGTGCATTCCCTAAGTTGTGAATCTTCTATACTTTGATTGGTCCTCTTTTGGAGACATTAGGCATGATGTTTCCTAGGTTGAGACCTTACATGAACTAAGAAAAACCCCTTTGAATGTACCTTACACTATTTTTCATTTACAATAACTATTAATGGCCACCTTGCATAACACACTTTGCTTGCTTGTGGAGCCATCTTGTTTGTTCATGGGTGTTAGCATACAAAGTTTTGCTTGCCTCATGAATCTTGTTATTCATGTTGTGTGGCACCTTATAAAATTTATTAGGAGGTATAGCTTTGGTATGGTTGGTATGTATGGGAACTGACCTTAGGGATGACTTTCTCATGGCCTCTTGCTTGTTTGTGTGGGTGCATACTGGTTGCATGCATATGTGTCTCTCTGGGGGCTCACCTAGTGGATATCAGATTCCAATAGCCCTCGTGCTCATGTGTGTTTGGTTTGCATAACGAACATCATGTTCTACTTGTAATTTTTTTTGGAAAAATAACTAAGGCTTGATCCGCATCGTGTTGGACAAATAGTCGAGGCTTGATCCACCCCCTCTTTTTCTTTTTCTTTCTTTCTTATGCCTTTGATAGTTTATACTTGTACCTTGTTGTTGCTTCATACATTATTCACATGCATGCTATTTTGTACCTATGTTAGTTTTCCATAGAATCTAGATCCTGGGGGCTTGATCATCCCTCATGATTGTTGTCCTATCTCACTAGCATTGGTACACTTGGACCCCTCTTGATGCGAGTTTGTCTACTTTAGTGTGAGTTTGTAGCAAGTTCCTCCTCTAACTAAAGTGGGGGCTAAATGTAGTGTGCAAAAATGTATCCCTTTACATTGTCACACTTGTTTGGGCCCTCCCTACTAAATTTTGGAATCTTTATGCCTTATATGGTCCTATTTTGTACCCACAAGCCTTATTTAATGCATTTTTATGAGGATAATCCTGACACATCATAAATGAAAAATCATAATTCAATGTTTGAGGTTATGTGTTCCAGATCTAGTGATCTGAGACTCATATTCCACCTTGGGTGTATGTGTCCCACCTAGGTCTCGAGGCCTGATTGTAAATGTTGCATTGAACTTAAATCTTCTAGAAATTTTTGTCCTAGGTTTAAGCCACTAGGACTCATACACCCAACCTAGTGTATGATTCTCATTTTAACTTGGACCTATTTTAAATTAAATTCTTGGTGGAATTTTATTATCCTAGATCTAAATTTGGCTTGTAGTGTTGTAATTTCAAGAAATTTGGCATAAACAAGTATAAATTCAAGGTTATTTCACATAATTTATCCTAACAAGCAATCTACCAAAATCAAGTGAGCATTTTACAAGAGCATTCAACAGAAAATCATCAAGCATTTGGAGTAGAATTCAAGATTTAAGCATCATGTTAAAGTCTTCATGCATCATGTGTGTTTGTGAGCTAACATTTGTGATGTAGGTTTCATGATTCAAGCAAGCATTCAAGAAAAAGTTTCAAGCATTCAATCAAGAGTCAAGATCCACATCCATTGAATCTATTTCACACAAGTTTGCAGCCTTAATTTCAAGGGTTTGGTGAGTTGCAACATAGCATTTGTTCATTCATCATTCCTTCATGCTATTTCATTTCATTTCAAAGTTTGATTACCAAAATGGGGTTTAACCAAGGTAAACCTGTATTCCGTAACAAAACAACAATTTTCTCTCTTGATGTATGTTTTTAGATCTAGGTGATTTGGAGCTTGAAGATCCTTTGAAGGAAAAGTTATAAGATTAAAGAAATTTTTCAAAGTTGTTAAGAAGTTGTCATCTTCATGGAAACTTGCCTATAGATCATAATTTATACTTTTCATACTTGAAGATTGGATAAGACGGAAGCTACAAAAGATCACTATAGGCTACATAAATTCATTCAAACCCTAATACTGGGACTAAATCTCCCCTCTAGGCATATGAGTCTTGGTACAACCCTTTTTGGCATCTTTCTATAGATCTTGAACAGTCATTTGAAGATTCTATATTTTTTCCAGATTCCTTTAGTAGAACTAAATCACCATACCTAGCCTGAGTCCTAGTACACTTCAAAAAGAAAAATTTCAAGGTTGCAGATCTTGCTTGGAATCCATCAGTTTACTGGGTTCCTCTTTGTCCAATTTTTGTTTGTTAACTTGATTTAATTATTTCAAGTTTCTAGGGTTTAGTGCATTAGTGTTTACATTTCTCCTTTGAAACTTCATTTTAATGATGAACCCCCATTTAATCACACAAGGAAAACCCTAGTCCTTCCCTCAATTGAGTCACTTGGTTGAGGGATCTTGGTTTCATAATCAACTAAAGTGTGAAATAGGTCCCAAGATGTCCATCTCTTAAAAGGTGTACACACCTCATTTCCTTTGGTTCACTCTTGAATGCTCAAAATTATAGATTTGGTACAAAGTCTGTATGAGTATATTGATTTTGGACACTGCTCAACTAAAATTTAGTTGAAAATATAGGTACCAATTCTCTAGATGTAGAAATTGACCCTTTGAATACAAGGAGATTGCTTTCATAACATGATTTTCTATATTGTATTTAGTCCATCACACCGAAATGCATGGGTAACCTACAACTGCATTCATTGTGTATATAGGAATTGACACTTGATACATAGATCAATCCTAAGAAGCTTTCAATATGAAAGATTTGGTAGATTACACTTAAGTGACAAGATTTTGGCACTTTATTTTAGTGTATTTATAACATCTTTTACATACAGGAGTTATTTGGACAATATCACTAATGCAAATTTGGACTCTGATGAAGAAGCCAAGTATAAATTAACTTTGAAGTTGACAACCAAATGTCACAGTTAAATATTCCTTCCAATTGGGATGTCACCATAAAGATAGGAACAACTTGCCCTTGTTGGATTTCAGATGGAAGAACACTATGAAGGCACAATATAAAGCTTGACAATCAATCCAATTTTTTTTTCCAATTTTACTTATTAATGAGAAATTTGTTTTAAAAAAAATAATTAAAAACTTTATTAAAATAAATTAATAAAGAAAATTCATTTTTTAAATTTATTTTAAATTTTTATAAAAATATATTAACAAAGAATTAAATTTAAAAAATTAATCAAGAAAAACTTTTAAAGTTTAATTTAATTTTTAATTAAAAACATATTTAAAAGAACTTTTAATAAAAAAATTAAAAAAAATATTTAAAATTTTAATTGAGAAAACACTTTATTAAAAAAAAACCTTTTTCAAAAAAACTTTATAATAAAGTGGGGGGCTCATATCCTCCCCCTACACCCCATACATTAAATAAAAATATTTTAAAAAGTTATATTGGTGCTTTAAATGTCTTAAAAAAGTTGGAGACAATAAATAAAACTTTATTAAAGTTAGTGGGAGACCCATTAAGGCACAAGGCCCCATGGGTCCCCATGTTATGGGTTATTTATAAAAGTTTTATCCCATTAAAGTATGGGGTGGCCTCAATAATTTTTTTTTTTAAACTTGAATTTTAATAATGAAATACAAAAATATTGAACAAAAAATGAAGATTAGACTATTATGTTCATGGAGTTAAAAAAACAATTGATTTATTTTGCAAATTCAACTAAAATTGACAAATTAGTAGTCAATTTTAGCTTTATTGGGCCTTCTGAATGCTATGGCAGGGTCATATTTGACCAAGAATGCTTTGAAGTGGAAATTCCTTGTTGGATTTGACAATAAACCTTTTGCTTCAAATTCTTGCAAATCTGACCTCTGGTGTTCGATTCAGATGAAATAAAGGGTAGATCTAACTTTCTCAACTATTCTAAACTCAAATTTGAGTTCAAAATTTCTCCAAGAAGTTTCAAAAAATCTACAACTAGAAAGTCAATGTATAAATCCCCCAAAATCTTCTCCACACTTTTTTGATTCTTTAGATCATCCAAGGATGCAAGAGAAGAGCATACTTAGTGATTTGAAAAAAAATAACTCTACACTCCTAGATTTCCTAAAATATTTCTAACCCACAACTCATTCTTTCTCTGATACCATGTAATATTTTCTAAATAACACACCCGAGATACAAATGACTAGAGGAAAGAAAATACAAAAATAAGAGATGAGAAAGAATAAACTGTATTCCTCTAAAGAGAATGCAAAGCTTCTATGAGCTTGAGAATTGGAATGAAATGGTGTGAGATTACAAAGGGAACCCTTTGGTTATATAGGTCAAGGTGAGGGATAAGATATCACAAGATTATGAAAAGTGTCTTAATCTTATGATATGAGACATAAAGTGGATAAGTATCATAAGATTGTGACAAGTGTCTTAATCTTATGATATGAGATGCAAAGTGATCAATATCCCATGTCGACCCTAAGTAAACTTAAGTAGTGAGGTTTGAAAACAACCTAAGTGGATAACTAGCTAGAAAATGAGATAGTTAGATAAAGTACCCCTTTCACACCAACACCTACAAATCTGGTACATACAATGACAACAGGTTGGAGTGCATGAAAAACTAACTAAGTTATTGATAGAAAACTATGTTATTAAAGCCAACGAACTAGAATAAATGGACATATCACATAGTTCATTGTAAACTCCTACTCAAACTCTCCTACATACATAATTGCATTATTGAATTATTCCTACATTTAATTCAAATTATTTCAGTTGTCTTCCATGATTATCAATCTAATATAACAAATAAAAGATGAAATTGAAACTTGCTAATTCCTTTTCTATCCTAACCTCATAAAGATGTTTTAAGGTTAACTTTAAATCCAAAATAGGATGCCTATAATTCTTTGAGAAACACTCCTTGATAATGGCCCTTTTTCCCATAAATATACTTTCAAATATTCTTTGCATGCAAGAGCCCGATTTACTTGAGAAAAAGAGAGAAAATATAGAAGAGTATGGTTGAAGCAAGATTAAGGAAATAATAGCATAACAAAAATAATAACACTCACAACCTCTACACCCTGCTTGAACTGTTTTCCCAATGGCACTAGTCCATCCTTGCATTGCATCTTTGTGACCAATTTATGTACAAGTTTTGTTTAATATAATACATATTACCTTGATCTTGATTGTTGGATACCACTTTTACAAGCATTAGAATAAAATATTCCTACATGCACAAAGCACCAAATGCAACTACCTCATGTTAGTGACAAACCACCTTATGATAGTAATGCACATGGAAAATTACTATGGAAATAATTTAAGATAGTTGTTACTTT
The DNA here is from genome assembly GCA_007258455.2 of Sequoia sempervirens. Lineage (NCBI taxonomy): Eukaryota > Viridiplantae > Streptophyta > Pinopsida > Cupressales > Cupressaceae > Sequoia > Sequoia sempervirens. Next base: position 2,779,278 of record VDFB02281492.1, on the reverse strand, counting down.
GGATAAAGTATTAAGACAAGAAGGTGAAGGTGAGGATCAACAAAGGTTTCGCCAACTACTCAAAAAAAATAGAGATACACATCCAAAAATTGATAACTACAAATTACTGATGACAAGAACAAATGTTTCATTAAATCAAATAGATCGAGAAGAGTTTGATAATAATATTCATCTATTTGCAAAAAATGATAATGTACATAACGATAATTGGAAAAAACTATATTCATTAAGAAGACTGATAGCTTGTAGCATTGCAACTAAAGAAGGTAGTACTAATCTAGCATAGGGTCAAAATGATGAATTGGATATTGAATTATTAATTGCTAAGGATGCAAGAGTCATGTTAACCTCTAATATGTGGATAGACGTAGAGCTTGTAAATGGAGCTTTAAGATACATTCGAAATATCATATATAAACCTAGAAGTGCCCCGCCATATCCACTAACATATGTTATTGTTGAATTTAATAATTAATCTAGAATTCCATTTGAAGATGTATAGCCAAATTTAATTCCAATTTCACCAATACAAAGGGGGCACACACGTCAATTTCCATTACGATTAGCTTGGGCACTAACAATCCACAAATAAGAAGGATTGACTCTTTCCAATGCAACAATTAGTATATGATCGAGAGAAAGAGAAAGCTTAACATTTGTTGCTATATCACATGTTAAAACCTTGGATAGACTCAGAATCTCACCACCATTTTTATACAATTGTTAGGAAAAAGATAAAACAAGAAAGGAACTCATCAAAAGGAGAGTTGAGCAAAAAAGACTTAAATCTTTGGAAACACAATAATTTAATGGAATGTATATATTATTAGATATATTTTTTTATTAAACTCTTATTACTTGGAATTGGGATTATATTTTTGGTTTAATATGAAATGTTCCATTTCTTATCTTTCAATATGTTGATTGTGCATTTGAAAAAATATGAAATGCTTAAAAAAAGTTAATAGGAAAAATTAATATAAAATGTATTATTCATTATTTATAAAGGATAACAATACTTTATTCAAACACAAGAAAAAAATGCTAAATTAATATTTTACATACCGCACTACGAATGCTACTAGCATAGATATCTTAGATACGTCTATCTAAAAGACACTTAGAGATATCAATCTCGAAGCACTTATCTACTCTCAATAACAATTTAAATATAGGTGACTCAAGATTGATATCTCTCGGCATCTTTTAGATAGATTATATCTAAGATATGTATGCTAGTATGTAAATCAACAAAAAATACTTTTATTACAATACTACAAAGGTAAGTACTTGCCACTACTGAAACTAGTTTAGTATTGTAAAATAATTACTAAGTAGCATAGTTGAATTTCAATTTTTTCTTTATAATTATTAAATATATTCTAATTAATTACAACTTGAAATCTGAATTTAATTAAAAAACTATATAATTATAATTGTAATTTAATCTATATAATGATAATTAGAAAATTACATACATAAATATAAAATCATACACTTCAACAACTCTGCCGTTGAGTGGAGCTTTTAAGAAAAAAAATATTGTTGCCTGTTTTAAATTGATTTGCAATGTAAAAGTGCTAAAATGTTGCAGCAAGAAAGCAATCAGATAATACTAATAATGCAACGAAATCGTCCATCTGTATTTCGTTCATAACTTGAGTTGAAACCATTTTCTCACAATTACATAAATTTAAAACAATTACATATTTATATATAAAACAATACAACAATAGAAAGAAAATACTACACCTGTGAGAAAATCATCAGGAGCTCCAATCTGGTAGAGGATACCAATAACTGCATTCTTGCCGTTATCTGATCGGTGGACCATATGTTACACATGTGGAAAGGAATAGATGTTTTACATGTGAAGAAGTAGGATCACAGCGCTATCAAATAAGACACTTATTAAACAAGTGTAAAGAGAATTGTCTTGGATAGGTGATACGTTACCATCAAACAAGGGCAGCTAGTAAATAAATGAACTTATTGTCTATTTCAATGCATTAATGGAGGCCACTATCAAAGAGATGTGTCAAATATATGCAATTTTCCAATAAAGCATGTGTTAAATAAATATTGATAATATATTTGAACATAATTTCAAATAATGATAATGAAAACTAAAATGTACACATGAAACAAATATGTTTGACACTTATTGTGTGAGGGGGGTATAGCTATCCATCTCAATTCTTAGGCTGATGTATATATTGTATGCAATTTGCATACTCACTAATAAATCAAATATCATCTAGTAAAATATAAAATTATTTTCTAATATTTATATATATGCATATTGTGCACAATTTGTTTGTAGGTAGTTTATCAAGCTAATTTTGGGTGGCCAACTCATGAAATAATGTTTTTGTTTATTTTTAATTTTTATATTGTATATGTCATAGTTTGCACTATGTTCCTAGACACGAATGCAAAATTTGATGACATATAGGTGTGAGCCTTCAAATATGAAAATTAGTGTTGCAATTATATCCAATTCAATAATAAATGAATACACCAATGAGAGTGTGTGCACAAAAAATAAAGTAAATCAAATTGAACTAATATTACCTCCACAAACATGCCTAACCTTACTTCATTGTACTTGATAATGTTGTAAATAATGATATGTGGATTGCTCTTGACTTATCATAACCTTGATTTGTAAAATGGATACAAAGATGGCTTGATATCTCTAAATTTGTGAAGGGTTTGAATGGCTAAATGATGTATGTACCTATAGCTTTCACTTGATAGTTGATCGATGATGGAGGGTGATTTAAAAGATCGATGGATGAGATTGATTGTGAGATCATGATGAACATGCAAATGACATGTCTCAAGATGAGGGGCTAAGATGACAAGTTAATTGGCTACATGGATCAAAGGACTCACTATGGATGAGTGAAGTGAGAGTGAACTAATGTTGTTTTTCAACCAGTTCACTAAATTGGGAGATAAAAGAATATAAATTAAATTAAATTAATTAATTCAAGTGCATGAGGTGAGGATATAATTAGAAAATAAATAAAATTTTATTTTTATTTATTTTTAGAAGAATTAAAGATGAAAAATATAAATAAATTAAATTTATTTATTTAATTTTAAAATAAATATTAGTTAATTATGGTGGATGAGAAGAATACATGAATTAATTAAATAATTCAAAGTTATTTAGTTAATGAGGATAGAAGAAATGTTGAACACACTGTAGTGTTGAGAGGGGGGTGAATTAGCATATATTAAAACTTAACCACCCCCATTTGTAGATTAAACATCACATCACATAAATTGAAAGAAGAATAAAAAAGAAAACATGCACCACACAAGGACACCAAGAATTTATGTGGATAACCCAATGTGGGAAAATCCACTATGATAGTTAACTCACAATATATGAAACTCACTGCTTACAAATATTACAATGTGTTTAAGGCTCACTGCCTATGGACTTGTAGACTAAGGCATATAACCTTGGGGAAAGATACAAGGAATTGATGATACACACTATCTCAAAGTGGGATAGATTAAAATTATTATGAGAACTATGAGTATGAACTGATATAAAGAAGCATCCAACATATGCTAATGTTGTAGTTCCTTTTTCATACAATTAATCCTTCACATTGACTAAGCACACTTCATCTTCAACATACTGCTCAATCTCAATTCATCATTCCATAGTTATCTTCACAAATATTTTTTATCTTCTATAAATATACTCCACAACAACTCAACACCCCAATTAGGTCATCTCCAGGATGGCCTTTTAGATGAAACACATGTTATCACATAGGTTGGCTCAAACATATGCAATATGAAAAGAAAAGTAGTTGTGGATCAATGCATGGCATATTAGGACCTAAATGTATCACAACACATCCTCGAAGAGAAAAATGACTAATTAGGATGAACCATAGATGAAGGAACCAAGTCTGTTGGCCCAAACACTGATAGCACCACTAAAATGATCAACTGATCAACTTTGCACCATCGGGGAGAAGCTAAAATGTTCATGCAGACCAAGATGAAAGCATTGTAGTCCATGCAAAATATTTCTTAAACCTTTTCTTGAAATGTTTGATCATCATATGTTGGCATAACTAAAGAAACCCACTGAATATAAAGGAACTGAGCATTACAGATAAAATTTAGAAAATTGTCATTTAAAAACTAATCTTGTAGACCACTAAAACATCAGATACTACAAGGTAGTGTGAATTTAACCATTACTAATCATATCTTCAAAACCACAAGGCCATCACTTCACTTTGAAGGAATACAGAGCATTCCAAAATTATTTCATCAACACTTTAGTTTGCCAAAGCACAAATCAGAACACTATCACTTAAAATTTCATAGTGCAAGGTGTAATGGATTGAATTCTTGAATGTAACACCTTCACATCTTGACCATCTTATCTTCTAAACTGCAAGACAAAATCTTTCTCAATGTAGGGATGTGCAGACAAAAATACTATGATTACCATAGAGTACACACTGTAAATGCCTTAGCATAGTTTTTGCAACTTATCCCATTGAGTGGTACACTAAATAAGAATGATATCATCGTAGGAATGTAGGAAAAATATTGGAACAAGTGTACTATCCTCCATGTCACACATAAACAACAAACAAATCATCATTCATTCATCATATTGCACCACTAACTTACACTTTGCACCCAACTATCTAGAGTAAGTACAACCTTCAAAACATATTGCCAATAATATTCCCCTTTTTCATTAATTGCAACACCCATTTATCTACAAGTCTTCTCCCCCCTTTGACATCAAGGGTAAAGGGAATGATACCTTCTATTTATAATAGACCAAAAATGTATAAACTCTCCATTATTACATATTTTTACAAACAATACTCCCCCTAAGATGGAGATGCCTCAAAAATAGATGCTATGTACAAAAAAAAACCTAAAGAGGATACTAAAATCCTCCAAAAAACTATACAAATAAAAAATTATCTTATTTACACCTTTGCAACTTCTTTAGAAGGCAACATATTCTTGTGAATTTCCTTAAGTTGTGCCAAAGTTGCAACCCAATTTTCCTTTGTTGAGGTGAGAATGTGATTTTGACATTCAAATTACATACATCGATGCTCAACCTCATCCACATTACTTGGAGCCTTCATTTTCTTATCAACTTATTTTGTGTCCACAAGCAATCTAGATAGTGAAGTAAGTCTCAAGTTGACTACTTCCCTTAGCTAGCCAAACTATTTCCTTAATTGCTCTCTGGTCCTGAAGCAATGTCACCGCAAATGAAGATTTTTTGTTTTAGCTCTTATTGATCCATCTATATCCTTTGAAAAATCATATACTTTAGCCAATTTAGTGATTTGTGACTCAGTGGAGTCAATCTAATCTTTGATGTTCTTGGTGGAGCTTGACCACTTCAAGAAAAACTGATACAAAGCAATAACTTCATTTATACACTCTTTAAACATTTTTAAATTTTCTTGTAATTTGTTGTGATCATTGGTTGATGCAATACATAGATTCACACAAATGTTTCTACCATGTCAGAAAATAGGATTCTTGTTTGATCATTCAAATACACATAAACTTGCTTCAACTAGACCTGTTTCTAGGACTCCAAGAGGCATCAATGACTTCAAACCCTCACCAAGACTTATTCAGACCTTCAACAATGTTGAGTCAACTAACCAAACTCAATTCAATCACCCAATGTCTTTGTAACAAATTTTTAAGGATAGTTTTGTCACAATGGCACTCTAGGCTTGTAGGTTTCCCCTAAGGAACAAAATAACATATATTTTAACACACAATAGTTATCAAGAATATTTTCACATTTTTAGACACCCTTTCTAGAGTTACAAAACATATCAAATTTGTAGCATATGTTCCTTTGTAAAGTTTTTCTCAAACAAGACTATCTCGTGGCAAGAAGGCCTAATTAGGCTAGTTCTAATAGGGGTTTATTGAATATCTTAACTCTAAGGCTTAAACCTCTCAACCAAAACCTCAAAAAATTCATTTATGACCTATATACATGCTTTATCAATCGACTCTCATGGGTTTCCACTTGCTTTTCTCAAAACCCTAGCATCGTCATATGCTTAAAATCAAGACTGTAACTGCCTAGGGCATCAACAAAAAGCCCTAAAACTTTAATATTTATCCCTACCACTTGGAAATATTAAATAACATGTTAAGAAAGACCTCTAAACAAAAAAAAAAGAGTTTTTAGTAGTTAGAAATGAAGAAATACATTTTTGAATGCTTGTCGCCCCTACTAAATCAAAATTTAACCATTTCTTCCAAAATTGTAATAACTTTTGCATAACTCCATGAAATTGAGTGAAAACACCTACATTAAAAGTATATTTAAATAAATTTCATGTACCATCAATGAGAAGTGGGTATTGGGCTGTACATGGCCATACCAAATCCTGAAATACAGACAATTACTAGAAAATGCATAAAAAAAAAATCAAATTACCTTCATTACAACTTCAAATCCACACTTTTTCCTTCCAAATGATGCAAATGGCCTTTTAAAAGGATTTACAACTTCGTACAACTAAATAAACTGATCGAAGCTATCCTTTAATCTCCTTGATCATTCAACTTCTGTATTTTGTCTTTTTTGCACTTTTGCAATTACATCATTTTGACAACTTTTTACAATTTTTGCAATATTTTAAAAAATGAACTCCTAACAACCTCCTAGGACCTATTACATCATTAATGTGGCCTCTTGGCCTTATTTCAATGTCAAAACACTAGATTTAAACCAAAAATAGGTAAGATTTCCTCATGGAGGCATGCACTTGCTAGGGTGCTCCTACACCATACTCTCGACCAAATGAATTTGGAAGCCTTCTTGGATTGATTGGCATTCATCCTTAAATTCTTGTCTTTCCATGCTCGACTCCTTGAAATGGATCCCATTGTCTTCATCTTCACTTTTGGCTTTAGTTGGTCTATGCCAACTTGTCTCCACTTTGTCTTGTTCCTTTGAATCTGCTCCTTCATGCTTTGATGTGTCACAACATCACTTTGTCCTTATTCTTCTATCTGCTCCATCTATACCTTTGGTTTGTTCCTCATCAAAAGTGTTATAACAACAAGGAAGTGATACATTATCTCTACAATACCATCATGCATCTTCAACTCATTTTGTGTCTTCATGTGGGATTCATCATTTCCCTCCAAAATCTAATCCTTCACCTCTGACGCAATGCCATCCTCATGATTAGGAATGGATTCAACCTCTATCTTCCTTTCTTTATCTTCTATCAAAGGTTCTATCATTTACATTTCCAATTATAATGCCTTCATGTGTCTTCTATTTTGTACCATCCTTTGAATAGGGTATACAACTCTTCTCTTCTTAATTGTCAAATGCCAACTTGTGGCTTGGCTACACAACTTTTCCATCTCAGCCTCAATTTTTTTCTATCATTACTTTGAATTCCTCTAATGCTTGCTTCAATTCTCTAATCTCTTGATCCATCTTTTCTTTCTTTGTCCTTTCCTCTTTTCTCTTCCTCTCTTCTTGTTTCTTCTTCCTTTGTGAATCCTTAGCTTGAAAACATCTTCACAACAAATCCATCTTCTCTTCAAGAAAGTCCATTTAACCTTGATTCCAATTTTTCTTTGCCTCACCTCTTCTCTTCAAGCAATTCCCTTTAACCTTGCTTCCAATTTGTCTTTTCCTCACCTAGGTCTCTTCTCTTTTCCTCTACCTAGTCTTTTCACAATTAGGTTATCTCTTCAACCTGCACAAACAAAAACACAAAAAAAGAAAAATCTCTTGCCCAGACCTTCTGAGCTCTAATACCAATTGATGCAATACATGGATTCACACAAAGGTTTCTACCATGGCACAAAACAGGATTCTTGTTTGATCACTTAAATACAAATAAACTTGCTTCAACTAGACTTGGTTTCTAGGACTCCAAGAGGCATCAATGACTTCAAAACCTCACCAAGACTTATTAAAACCTTCAAAAATTTTGAGTCAACTATCCAAACTCAATTCAATCACCCAATGGCTTTGTAACAACTTTTTAAGGATAGTTCTCTCACAATGGCACTCTAGGCTTATAGGTTTCCCGTAAGGAACAACATAACATATATTTTGACACAAAACACTTATCAGGACTATTTTCACATTTTTAGATGCCCTTTTTATAGTTACAAAACATATCAAATTTTTAGTAGAGGTTCCTTTGTAAAGTTTTTCTCAAACAAGACTGTCCCATGGCAAGAAGGCCTAATTAGGCTAGTTCCAATAGGGGTTTATTGAATCTCTTAACTCTAAGGCTTAAAAATCTCAAAAAAACCTTCAAGCACTTCATTTATGGCCTACACATGCTTTATTAACTAAATCCCATGGGTTTCCACTTTCTTTTCTCAAAACCCTAGCATCTAGCCTCTTCATATGCTCAAAATCAAGGTTGTAACAACCTAGGGCATCAACAAAAATCCCTAAAACCTTAATATTTATCCCTGCCACTTGGAAATATTAAATAACATGTTAAGAAGGACCTCCAAACCAAAAATCATGAGTTTTTTATTGGTTAGAAATGAAGAAATGCATTTTTGAATGCTTGTTTCCCTTGCTAAATTAGAATTTAACCATTTCTACCAAAATTGCAATAAATTTTTCTTAAATCCATAAAATTGAGTGAAACCACTTGCATTGGAAAGTAGATTCAAATAAATTTCATGTACCATCAATGAGAAGTGGGTCTTGGGCCGTACATGGTTGTACCAAAGCCTGAAACAGAGACAATTATTGGAAAATGCACAAAAACAACATTAAATTGCCTTCATTCTAGCTTCAAATCCACACTTTTTCCTTACAAACGATGAAAATGGAATTTTTAAAATCTTTAAAACTTCCTACAACTAAATCAACTGATCTAAACTATCTTTTAACCTCCTTGAACCTTCAAATTCTCTATTTCGCCTTTTTTGCAATTACATCATTTTGACAACTTTATAAATTTTTTGCAATATTTTAAAAAATGAACTCCTAACAACCTCCTAGGACCTATTACATCATTAATTTTTCCTCTTGGGCCTTATTAAAACATCAAAAAAATAGATTTAAACCAAAAACCTAAGATTTCCTCATGGAGGCATGTACTTGCTAGGGTGCTTCTGCACCATTGCCACACCAGTTAGGTGCATTAGCTATTCTTTATCTTTTATCTTTCTCAAGGCCTCTTGTTCTACCTTTTTCTCCAAGTGAGAAGAGTGATCCTTGAAAGAATGCATTAAAAGCTTTAAATTTTGTTTTGGAGTTAGGGAAGAGTCTATGTTTACCTCAGGTAAACATTCGTGAATAATCTTGATAGCATCATCAATGAACCCACTCTTCTTCACATGTTCTTATAAAATTTCCTTCCTTGCAGAAGCATGCAGAGTATCTCCAAGTTGTAACTTATGGAGAGGAGAAATACTTGACAAGTCAAATTGTCCTTCATGAGTAGGAATATGCAGAAGTTGAGGTGTCACCACAAGTTGAAACTATATCTGTATTCTTAGTAGATCTTTGAAATAATCCAAAGATGATGATCCCTAACCAATATCCATAGAAGCATCTTGTTTCTCAATTGTCTTTTCCTTTGCATCCTAAATTTTTTCAAGATTTCCCCCTTTCTTTTGTTCATCATTTCCTAAACTCTCCAAAGGGGGAATGTTATTTCCTTCACCAAATATAGTGTTCCCTAGAGTAGGGAAACTCACTTCACCTTGATCTTCTACACCTTGTGCACTGGTATTCTCCGGAGGAGGTATCTCCTCATTCTATTTGACATTTTCATTTGTCTCATTGACTCTAGTCACATTCCCCTCAAAAACTGATAAATCTATGTCATGTGTAGACACATTAGGCATTTCTGAAGTATTCAGAGTAGATTGATCTCTAATTATTTCAACATTCTCCAATTATCTTTTCTTCCATTTCTTTCTCCATCCTCTTTATTTCTTCTTTATCTTTCCCTATTAGAATATTTATTCTTTGTTCCATATTTTGAATTCTTGTTCCTAATATTGAGACAATTTGACCCTTTCTTCAAGAGAAATAGATACACTAACCTTCGCTAAAACTTGTTTCCTTATCTTAGCTTCTTCTCCAATAGATTCATTTCTCTTGTTACTTAGTACATCTATTAGACTGGTCATTTAAAGTTGATCAATAATTTTATTTAGTGCCATATTAAAACTATTCATATACATAACTATTTTCTTTTCAATTATGGTCTTTTCAACATGAGACATTCCATCATAAAGAGCAACAAACTCTTTCAGTGCATTATTCTATACAATTGAATTGATTGTAGCCTCAAGTTTTAGAGGCTCATGTTCAAGTTTTTTGGAGTATTCTTTGCTTTCTTTACTTCTTCCTCTTCTTCTTCTTTAGATGTTTCTTCTCCTCCTTATCTTGTTCTCTTCTTTCTTATCCTCAATACATAAGATTTTATTTGTCCTTCATAATCTTCCTCATCATCATCTACATTCGCCAGATTAATATCTCCCCTTTTTCCCATTTGTTTAGTTCTTATCTTCTTCCTTTCTCCACTCTTGGTTTGTGCTAGTACTTCAGTGGTAGCCCTTCTTCTACTAGGAGGTGATTGAGTATGTCTAGAAGTTATTGCAGTGCCAGAAGAAAACCTTCTTGTCCTTCTAGGAGTTGGTGTAGAAGTAGTGTCTTGAGGTTCATTCACACAACCTTCAAGAGAGCCAAACACCTTCCTCAATTCAAACACCATCTTCTCCACATTTGATATCTTCATATTTTCTTCTAACTTCTTGATTTTTTTATTGGTTATCTCATCATATGTGCCAAACCTTTCAACAGAAGGATATATAGGTTTGTTGAGAAAAATGTCAACATATGTAATCCAATCAGATCTGGAGACCTCATAGGGAAACATTTTTATCCAAGAGGTTCTTGGTTCAATAACCTCCATATAACAATTGTCTTTATCCACCATGAAAGTGATATTCATTCTTATACCACTCCAAAAATTGTGAGGGTGTCCTATCCTTCTTTTGTATTTCATTTTGAAATGTTTTGAAGAATCCCAAGAACATTGTGTCACACTATTTAGTATCTAGAAAGATACACATGTGATCACTAATCTTATGCACAATAGGAATATTCTTTCTCTAGACCACATTCTTCAACCTAGACATTTATTTCATGAAATAAAACATAATACAAATGATCAAGGTGCCAAAAAAAAGGTGTAGAGTGAATCCATAGTTTTCTACATATTTTCCAATAATTCCTACCATAAAAGCTCACAAAGGTCATAATCTGTTCCTTCCTTGACCATTTGATGACTAGTGAAGATGGTAGTGGTGGTAGTAGACCCTTCTCTATTTACATAGTAAACCTTATATATGCAATTCCCATTGTGGCATACCAGACCCCTAGGTAAAAAATATCATTCATAGTTGGGGTTCTTCTATTGAATTTAGCTCTAATAAGCTTCATAACTTCTTCATTCTTCATGTCCTTCAGTTCCAACATAGGTCTAGAGGAGCACAATCCAATCACAACCTTGATGGCTTCCTTTATTATTAGGTATGATTGATTAAGCCAAAAGATGTCTTCATGAATTTGACTAAAGGAAATTCTAACCCATTCATCTTTGAAGCAAAATTTGGGAAAACCCTTTTATACATTTAATCCTTTTTCTTCCACATTTGCATATTTTGGTTTGAGTTGAAAGTGATCACCTAAGATATTATTACACCTAAATTATTCCATCTTCAAATGGTTGTAGTCACTCAATTGAGAGTTAATGTAGATGTGGATATCTTCATAATGAATCACATTGATTGGAACATAAGAGGAATATCCATATTTTTCAAAAAAAGTAGAAATATATTGTGTTTCTTGAGCTTTGGCCTTGGATTTTCAACAATATCAATGACAATTGGTGTAGCCATGATAACACTTTCTAAAAACTAGAGTTTTACAAGAAAACCAAAGAAATACCTGGGAATATTGTTGTTAGGGTTTGAGCACAATGAAAAACCTTAGATTCAATTCTTTACCCCTTGCACACACTTGATATAGTTCAAATGAGATCAATTTTGATCAAATAGGAACTAAATGTGCTTCACACCAACCCTAGTCACTTCATATTAAATGCATTTATTAGTTCTTGACACTAGCATCTTCTTACTATCTGTGATATCATAGAGATCCATAATATTTTAGCACACTTTCATAGAAAGTGTATTTTCTCCAGAACCTTGAGAAAATAGGTTCATGTCACCGATTACCATTATGTTGAGGACTTCAACATCTCATGCTTTACAGGGGTTTGAAAATATATAAAATTGCAACTCCCCCTAAGCTAATACTTTCTTTTTAGTTATTGGAGTGTCACAAGAATGGAAAGAATGAAGGTGTTTTCCTTGATGTTGACTAGTCAATTGGTTATCAACTATTTGCTGTTGGCTGTATATGTTGAGGATATTGAGAAAATTGTATTAAAGAAAGATTACAAGTGTTCAGTGGTTGCTCCAGGTTTTACTCTAATATTTTCTCCTATGTTTTTTGAGGTTTAGATATGTTGATAATGGTTTTTAGAAGATGCTATATCTAGATTTTCGGCTCTTGATTCATTGTACATTGCAAGTTATGCTCACTAGTTGTGAACTATGGTTCTCTATTTTTTTGGTTGAGGTCTAGGAGAAATGTTGTTGGCCTGGATTTCTCTTTGGTAAAGTCTTATGATTTGCAGTTCTAGAGTTGAGTTGTTTTGATTGCATTGAAGGTGATTTCAAGAGATGTAAGATTCATGCCTAATGGTTCTATGTGTTTTACACTGGTTTGGTCGACCTTGTGTTGAACACTACTTTCAAAGTTGATGAAGTGTGTTGGATCTATTTGGGTTCTTATGAAGCATGTGTTTGGGTCATCCTCATTCTAATTCCACCCTAGGATGTTTTGGCACTGACATAATTTGAATTTGAATTTGGATGGCCAACTTTAGACATGTTTCAAAGTTGAAGATGATATAAATACATGATGAGTTAGTGGTAAAATAAAGCATGCAAAGAAGAGAGATAAATGCAAAGAAATAGAGCAGATAGATGCGAGATTGATACAAATTAGTGAGTGTTTGTGATGTGAGTGTGGTAGATTAGTGCAAATCCTAAATGTTGAGTTTTTGAATGTAGTGAGCAGAAGGTGTACTCTATCATTCATGCATGTTTGCAAGTGGTTGAGAAAATTTTGGTGGATTTCTCCATTGCATTGAGATTGTCTTCTCTCTGTAACATATCTCTTTTATCTTCTTTGTATCTTTGTGGTAGTGATCCCTCTGGGCTGTTAGCCTTGTTAGAGAGTGAGTCCTAATTCAGAAAATGAGTCCTTGTTTTGGCAGTGAGCCTTGTTTGTCAGGTAGTGAGCCTCTTGTAATCAGTTTTTATATTCTCTGTAGTGTGAATTAATCCTCACTATGGTTTTTCCCTTAGTGCATTTTCCACATAATCCGGTGTTATTGTGTTTTTGTGATATGAATTTAAGTTTTTACATTAGCATTTAATGGTTAATCATTTAAGCAGTGTTAAGAATTAGTTTTGGTGAATGAACTAAAGGTTAAATATGTCATAATTGATTCACCCCCCTCTCATTTGTCTTGTTCAACAATTGGTATTAGATCTTGGTTCCTTGGTGAAGAGCTTAACTGCTTGAGGAAGGTCTGGGATGGTTGGAAAAATGGTTTATGATTATTCGAGGTTCGATGGAGATAATTATGCTATCTAGAAGATATTGATGGAAGAATATCAGGAGTATTGTGGATATGATGTGGATAAAGCTTACAAGAATCCTTACACTCCTCTTGCTAATGGTTTGAGTACGACTAATGAGATCAAAGCACATGAAGCAAACAATAAGGTGAAGTACATCTCGAAGAACTATCTGGTACATTCTGAGTTGACTACGGTTCAGAATCTAAAGACTTCTAAGAAAGTCTGGAATGCTTTTGGAAAGGGCACATGAAGGTGAAGAAAGAGTCAAAGACAAAAATTTGCAAAATTTGGAGACACATTTTGAGCTTCTACATATGTTTGAACATGATAATGTTAAAGCTTATGTACATAGATTGGATGAGATAGTAGTTGGAATGCAAGGACTTGGTGCTACTGTAGATGAAATTAGGATTGTAAAGAATATTCTTAGAACTCGCCTTGGAGCTTACAACGAGGTGTATGCTATTGAACAAAGTATAGATTATAAGATCTATACTAAAGATCTGTTGTTGGGATTTTTGACATCTTATGAGATGAGGAAGCCGAATTTGAGGAATGGATGCAAATCAGAGACTACTTTTAAGGCTACAAAAGCTGAAGAAAGTTTTGATGAAATAGAAGCTAAATTTTTAAGAAGGATGAGGAAAGGCTCCAACATGTATGAAGGTAAGTTACCCTTTAAATGCATTAGTTGTGGAGAAATAGGTCATTATGTTACAAAGTGTCTAGAAAGAGATAAGAAGAATAAACAAAGATACGCGAAAGAAAAGAAAGGAAAGAAGATCAATAGAGAAAATTATGTGAATGTGAATGCTAATATATCTGACGAGGATTTTGATTATGAAGACCTTGATGACAATGAATGCTTGTTCTTGGCTATAAAGGATGAACCTACTTTTGCTAATTCTGAAAAATAGGTGAAGGAAATCCCTTCAAAGAAGGAGAAAAATGAAGGTATTGTTATTTTTGCCCTACATGCTAAACAAGAAAAGAACTATTGGGTAGTTGAAAATGGTTGTTCACATCACATGGCTGGTGATAAAAGTAAGTTTTTCAAACTTGAAAACTGTGATGGAGGCTTGGTTATGTTTGGAGATGATATTGGTGCTAAAATTTTTGGGATAGGTTCAATAAGTTTTGATGGAAAGAACATACTGATGATGTCTACTATGTTAAGGGTTTAAGGCTTAATATTTTGAGTGTTGGAAAGATGTGTAGTAAGGGATATGATCTTGTGTTTAAGGATGAGAGATTTGAAATTTGGAAAGGATCTAGAACATTGATTACTATAGGAAAGAAATATGAAGTAAATATTTATCAACTTAAGGGTGTTGATGGATGATGCCTTATGAATCAGATTAATGACAGTTGGTTATGTAATCAAAGAATGTGTTACATGAATTTTGATAACTTGGCAAGGATTAGTGCAGTTCAAGCTGCGAGAGATTTACCAAGGATTACAAAGCCTGTTAATGTTATTTGCAAAAAATGTCAGTTTGGATAGCAAGCAAGAAGTCATTATAGATCAAAGGAACAGTCTAATAGTGGACTACTAGATTTAATTCATACAAATATTTGTGGTCTTACAAGAGTGAGAAGTTTTATAGGTGAAAGGTACTTTATGCTTTTAATTGATGATTATTCTAGATATACATGGGTTACATTTCTTAGAGAGAAATCAAATGCATTAGAAAGATTCAAGTCATTCAAAGCTATGGTTGAAAATGAAGTGAATTTGAGGATAAAATGCTTAAGGTATCATAGAGGTGGAGAATTCACCTCTCATGAGTTTAATATGTTTTGTGAAGTGCATAGAATAAAGAGATAGTTATTTGCTCTGAGAACTCAACAAAATGGAGTTGTTGAAAGAAAAAATAGAATAGTTCAAGAGGCTTGTTATCTCCTAGAAATGCACCCTATGCAAAGTTATGAGAATTGAGCTTTCTGGAGAAACATGGGATCATTTCAAGGCTGTGGGTCACCTGAAGTTGTAATGAACCTCCGGAGAAGGCCGAATTCCTTTGGTGTCACCTAAACTACTGATTCTTTGAAGGGAAAGGGAGAAAGAGTGCATACAAATGAAAACTAAACTATGGTGATACACCGAATTGATGAGATCAATGGAATACTTAGACTGTACTTGAAATTTTTTAATGATCATAGGCTACACATCAAATTCTATGAGCTACGCATTAATATATATCACAAATAGGTTTGACACACACACTTTTTCAATAAAGGAAAAGATTTTCACAGAAAAAAATCTATGTGTGATTATGCAAACACAGTTTGTGGCTCATGTAATGGTGCTTTTTTTTTACAAAGGAAGGCATGAAAAGACCCGATAAAGTTATAGAGGAATGAAAGAATTCACTAGATAAATCAACCATTAACCTGAAATGCACAACACTTTGCAAGAACAGTGACGAAAATCTAAAGCATCAACAATGGCCAAGATAACTCTATACTTTATATTCCAAAAATCAGAGTGAGTTACAAAACATACACCAGCTGAGAGAGGATTGCTAAAAATCACTAACTCTTTTGAATGCATTATCCGAACTCCTTTACAAAGTGGCAAAAATGCCTTATATACAAAAGTGTGTCGGCCCCCTTAGGGCTTACAAAATATCAGGCTTCAGAAAAATCTCCCCTAGATCTTTCGAATGGAGTTAATGCTGTATTAAACACACGTCCCTGCTGTCCACATTGACAAGAGTTGCCTCCATGAATGGTATTCTTCAGATCTTTTTGCAACCACCATATTTAGTTCTGCTCCTCACATCCACCTTTGAATCCCTTGTTGAAGAGCTGCATTGAATGCCCCCTGAGATCATAGCCGATCTACGTCGCTCTCGCCTTGTTGATCTTCTTCTCCCTAGTCAGACTGCCATGGCTCACCTTTAGCTCCCTTAGATTGGTTGATGGATGCCACGTAGATTCTTTGGGTGGTCAAAAGTTCTCTCTTGAAGAATTACATGTCAGTGAGACACTAATTGTGTCTCCCTGATGCGATTATACTTTCCTGCAATTATCGACATAGCTTGAAACTATCGATGAGAGTTCATAGCGAGCCCAAAAGTCATGCCACTATCACCTCTTCTATCACTAAGACCTCCCTTCATATCGGTAAGAGATCACCCTGTTGGTGAAACCTTACCGCTTTGCTAGCCCTTGTCGCCGAGACTTCTGCCTTTCAGCAAGATGCTATATTGAAGCCCCATATTACACTGAAGGCGCCAATCTTTCATGTCGAGGAGACATCACCTGTTCACCGGGACCTCATGGTGAACACAAACCGATCTCCTTGAGCTCATTCATTTCGGCGAGAATTTCGCTAGTCGCCGAGACATCATGTCGAGCTCTTTACATTACATTGAAGACACAAAACATGTCGGTGTGACTAACAACCATTAGCGAGACATCCTGATGATAGCACCTCCTTTCCGTCGAGCTCATATAATGATGTCATCTACATCGGCAAGACCTTTTGGTGTCAGTGAGATTTCTTGCTGAAGGAAAAACACATATCGAGACCCTTCATCATTCGGCAGGAGTTCATGCTTTCACCGAGACATCGTGGAGAATGTACTTTCTTTTGCCGAGACCATGAGTTGGCAAGACCCCCTGATGAAGGTAAGATGTCACGGTGAACTCATCTCATTGTCGGGGAGACTTTTACTCTTGGTAGGATCTCTCGCCAAAGGAAAAGTACCTCAGTGAGCTTTCTTCATCACTGTCGGCAAGACCCTTCGCATTGCTGAGACCTTATGGCGAAACCACTATATTACATCGACAACATTCATTTCATCGAACCCTTTTGTTTCGGCGAGACCACTAGCAGTTGGTGAGATACTATGCCGAAACCACCACATTACACCGAAGGCGCCAATCTTTCTTGTCGGGGAGACATCACCTGTCGGGGAGACATCATATTGGTCATTGGGATGCTACAGCGAAGTCTTTTCTTTTCCCCTGTTGACATCTCTGTTCGTCGAGACCTTCGCTAGTCGCCAGGACCTTTCCCCGAACTCCTATATCTTCCAGCGAGCTCAAAAAATTTTGGGGAGACTTCCTTCATTCGCCAAGATGTCACACCGAGAGCATTTTGTTTCGGTGAGACCTTACCGCTTTGCTAGGACCTCCTTGTAGTCATACCGACTCAATGTTACACTGAGAGGTATCCTTTTGTGCTTTGTCGATGAGACCTTTTGCACTCACCAAGACATCTCTCCGATGTAAAAGCTCTTGCCGATATGTGTATCCCCCTGCCACTGGTCAGTGAGACATAAAGATCTCACTAAGACCTTTCTCCAAAGGAGATCCTCATGCCGATGGGGAAACTCTTAGTCACCGGGACAATGATTTTGTCTTGTCAATAGGTACCTGCATATGAAGTTCAATCGCTGTGACACCCCTGAGGTCTTGCCGATAGGCAACACATACGCTTATCAACAAAATGCACTATGGGTCGGGGAGACCTTGATAACCTTATGCTGATATAAACTATAATGTGAAGCATCAGACTTG
Source organism: Sequoia sempervirens (assembly GCA_007258455.2). Taxonomy (NCBI): domain Eukaryota; kingdom Viridiplantae; phylum Streptophyta; class Pinopsida; order Cupressales; family Cupressaceae; genus Sequoia; species Sequoia sempervirens. Next base: position 2,760,972 of record VDFB02281492.1, on the reverse strand, counting down.
AGGGAATTTATAGTACCACATGGCCAAACATGGGGAAAATATGCTCATGGTGGGACTTATTTGGAAAAAAGTGAGCATGAACAACCTGTAACATCATCAAAATTTTGTAGTTCCAACACCCCCTTTGGATTTTGAATGGACAGAGCCAAGCCACCAGTCGATAGGACATCTGAAAGGTCTTGCCAACTCTTGCCTTATAGGATTTTCATGCCAAACTTGACTAAGGCAGGCTCTCCAACTAAGTTCCCTATGACCTAGCATCAGATGTATGATTTAACCCCTGATGCAAATGTCCCATCTGGCCTTCTTGGACATCAAAAACATAATTTGTCCTGCCTGATTGAGCTCGTAGGTGAAATTTGGGCAACAAGGCTACTAGATCAATGATTAATAAAGTTGGTTTACCAGAAGTTTACTGGAAAGAAGATATTCATATTGTTGTTTATGTATTCAATCAAGTTCAAGAAAGAGAAAATATTACAAAGACCCCCTATGAGCTATGGCATGGAATAATTCCTACTACTAAGTACTTCAAGGTGTTTGGAAGCAAATGCTATATTAGAAGAGATGAAGAAACTTTGTGAAAGTTTGATGCAAGAAGTGATGAAGGAATTTTTCTTAGATATTCTACTAAAAGAAAAGCATACAAATGTTTCAATAAAAGATTGAGAAAGATTGTAGAAAGTGTAAATGTCAAGGTTGATGAAACAATGACGAATTTAATTGACATTGATGGATATGTATCTGATGAACTTGATTGTGTAAGAGTAGAAGAGATTGAAGAACAAGAAAAGGATGAGCAAGAGAAGCATGATGAACATAACAAAAGAGAAGAAGAAGCTCTAGTGGTGTCACCTAAGACACCTAGATATGTATAGAAGAATCATTTAAAAAGTTAGATCAATGGAGATAAGACAAAAGATGTATTGACAAGAAGTAGAGTTGTTGCTAAAGTAAATCTGTGTTTATTTTTTGAGAATGAATTAAAGATTATAAGTGAAGCATGTAAAGATGAACATTAGATGGAAGAGATGGAGAAATAATTTGAAATGTCTATGTTTGGAGAGATGAATTTCTTTCTTGGGCTACGGATTAATCAAATAGAGAAAGGGATTTTTTTTTCATAGTCTAAGCATGTGAAAGAGATGAACTGAAGAAGTTTAGGATGGATGGTTCCAAACCGGTATGTACTCCTATGGTGACTAGTTGCAAAATGGGTAAAGATGATGATTCACCTAGGATGATCAGAGCAAGGATAGATCTATTATTGGTGGACTATTGTATTTGACTGCTACTAGACTAGATATTATGCATGTTGTCTATTTTGTAGATAGATTTCAAGAAGATCCCAAGGAGACACATGTTGCTACTATTAAAAGAATTTTCAGATATTTGAATGAAACTTCATATTATGGGTTATGGTATTCTATATATACTGACTTTACACTAAGTGCCTATACAAATGTAGATTGGGATAGATGTGTAGATGACATAAAGAGTACAAGTGGTGGTGCATTCTTTCTTGGTTGTAGATTGGTGGCATGGTTGAGTAAAAAGCAAGATTTAGTCTCCTTGTCTATTATTGAAGTTGAGTATATTGCTGCTGCATCTTGTTGCACACAAGTTCTATGGATGAAATAAACATTGAAAGATATCAGAGTGGTGTATGATGATCCTATTTCCATCTCCTGTGATAAAAAAAGTGTAATTAACATTTCAAAGAATCATGTGATGCACTCGAGGATGAAGCATATGTCTATCAAGTATCATTTCTTGAGTGAGAAGCTCATGGAGAATGAAGTAAAACTTGAATATGTTCTGATGAAGGATCAAATTACTGATATATTCATTAAGGATCTTCCAAAAGATACTTTTGGGTATCTCTAGGCGAAGTTAGGGGTTATTTCCCCTCCTTTCTTGAACTAGATGCATATGGAGATACATCATTCTAGTGGATCTATGGATCTATCTTTCTTCTAGACTGATGTTTTGGTGGCTACCTCTCAAGGGGAGTAGGTAGTGTTAGGTGTTGTCATTGTAAGTATTCTATTTTCATGTCAAAGAGGAAATCAAAGTAAAATATCTTTTTCCTTTTCCCTTGATTTCAAAGGGGGAGAGGAAGCATTTGAAAAGAAAAAAATGAGAAGCATGAGAGGAAGCATGTGAAAAAGGGAAAATAGGAAGAATATAAAATATTATCTACTAAGGGGGAGAAACATAAAGATAAATCTTGAGAAGTTTATTTAGAGCTAGTATGGTGTCTTTGAAATTTTTTCACATCATGTGTTGCAATCAATGAAAAAGGGGGAGATTGCTACAAGAATGGAAAGAATGAAGGTGTTGTCATTTATTTCAACTGGTCAATTGGTTATCATCTAGTTCTATTGGTTGTATATGTTGAGGATATTGAGAAAATTGTATTAAATAAATAATGCAGGTGTTCAATAGTTGCTCCAGGTTCTTCTCCAGGTTCTTCTCTTATGTTTGTACATTTCAGATATGTTGATCATGGTTGTTAGAAGATGCTATATCTATATTTTTGGCTATTGATTCATTGTACAGTGCAAGTTACGTTCATAAGTTGTGAATTTTGGTTCTTTGCGTTTCTTGTTGAGGTCCAAGAGAAAAGTTGTTGGTTTGGATTTCTCTTTGGTAAAGTCTTATGACTTGCAGTTCTAGAGTTGAGTTTTTTTTATTGCATTGAAGATAATTTCAGGATCTAGGAGATTCGTGCTTAATGGTTCTATGTGTTTTACACTGGTTTGGCCCTCCTTTTGTTGAAAACTACTTTGAAAGTTTTTGAAGTGTGTTGGATCTATTTGGGTCCTTGTGAAGAATGTGTTTGGGTCACTCTCATTCTAATTACACCCTAGGATTTTTTGGTGTTGACCTAATTTGAATTTGAATTTGGATGGCCAACTTTGGACATGTTTCAAAGTTGAAGATGGTATAAATATAGGATGAGTTTGTGGTGAAATAGAGCAAGTAAAAAGGAGAGATAAGTGCAAAGAAACATAGCAGATAAATGTGAGATTGATGTGAATTAGTGAGTGTGTGTGATGTGAGTGTGGTAGATTAGTGTGAAGCCTAAATGCTAAGTTTTCAGATGTAGTGAAAAGAGGTGTACTCTATCATTCATGCATTTTTTCAAGTGTTGAGAAAATTGTGGTGGATTCCTCCATTGTATTGAGATTGTCTTCTCTCTGTAACATATCTCTTCTATCTTCTTTGTATCTCTATGGTAGTGATCCCTCTGGGTTGTTAGCCTTGTTGGACAATGAGTCCTGATCTAGATAGTGAGTCCTTGTTTGGTAGTGAGCCTTGTTTCTCAAGCAACAAACCTCTTGTAATCAGTTTTGATATTTTCTATAGTGTGAGTTAATCCTCACCGTGGTTTTTCTGTTATTGGGTTTTCCATGTAAATCTGGTGTTATTGTGTTTGTGTGATGAATTTAAGTTTCTACATTAGAATTTAATGGTTAATCATTTAAGTAGTGTTAATAAATAGTTTTGGTGAATGAATTAAAGGTTAACTCTATAAAAACTGATTCAACCCCCCTCAATTGTCCTATTCAACACAGAGGACTCATCTACACCATAATTTGAGGTACAAATTCATTCTTTGCTTCACCTTCTTCCTTCTTCTACCATACTTTTTTCATTTCCTTCTTTTGTTAACTAATGACAAACTTTTGTTCAGGAGTAGAAGATCTTACATTCTTTCCCTTACAAAACCTTGCAATGTTGGCATCAATGACAACACTACAATACATAACTATACAACTTGTGCTCATCCCACATGCTCATGTTTCTAAAAAATGCATGAATGAGAAACTCCTTATTCTTCCATAAATCTCTCCCTTTGTCATTAATGAAAACATGCCTTTATTATCTCCAAAATTATTCTCCCCATTTGACATCAAGGGAAAAGGGTGCATACAACAACAATCTTACATATTGAATCTCCCCTTGACAAATATATTCATATATATAAATTGAAAAAACTGAATTGACTCCCCCTAAGAATGCTATTTACCACAATCAAACCAAAAAACTTGTATTAGAAAACACTTTACACCATCTGCATATGTACATAGAAATTTGAAACAGTAAACTAAAATTCATAAAAGAGAGAAAAATACTATCAACTGGAAGAATTTGACCCTTGCAACTTCTCAAGGTGAGCCTTCCATTCTTTTTTTCCCTTCTTCCCAAATATTTTTGGAAATGCTAAGCATTTTTCTCTAGGTTTCTAATTCCATCAACATAACTGCTTCACCTTCTTTTGGAGTGTTGGGTATTGGATTAAGCTTTGACACCTTATTAGCACTCAATAGGGCACTAGAGACAAACATGAACTTTGAGTTCACCAGATCCCTGAGGTTTCCAAACTGTAAGATGATCTTCTCTCTTGCACTTGCAGTTGGAAGAACTGCTCATGTAGATCTTCTATCAAAAACCTTATGCTTCCATCCAGGTCATGTGTCAGATCATAGGCACTAGAAGCTTTATTAATTTGAGACTCAATTGAGTCCATTTCATCCTTTATGTGGAAAAAAAGGGATGCTTTATAAAATTTTCTTCTAAGGTCCTAAATCAACCTAGAAATGTGTACAAATCATAAAATAAATGTGTAAGGACAAAGCTAAGGCAGAAAAATCAACTCACCTGATAATATCGCTCGCCGTGGGCTACCTGATCTTGTAGGATGTCCAATCTCATAGGCTCATAATCTCATCGGCTCAACAACTTCAATCACTCTTCACCAAAGTCAAGCTACAAGAAAGTAAAGGGTATTTGCACGATCATGATAGGCCAAAAAGTGGCAATATGATGGGTATGTGTAGGGTATGTAGCTGACAACTTTTTTTTACCCAAAATTGATAAAACAAAAAGAGTTTTTAAAGGAGATTCTTAGCTTTCCACCAATATAAATTATGCTTTAATTTGAATTTAATAAATAATTATTATTAATTTTCTATTTAAATTATGACTAAAGTCCTGATTAATAGGTTGATTGAAAAAGATCTATAGCTTTGAAACGGTATCACATTTTTTTAATCCAAAACATGTGTCACATTCTATGCTTCATATTCTATAGGATTAAAAAAGGAAAAATTGAATTTCATGAAGTTTTGACCAAGTTAAGGTGGCCAGACTGTATACGAGTTTTTATATTTTTAAAAATTTGTAATAAAAAATTCATAATTAATTATTAACATGGAAAAAATTAAAAAAAATATGCATCACATCAGGACATGAGTCCTCTACTTATATCTAAAATCTTATAAAAAAATATTATCATTTTATTGTGGTTAGGGTGGTCAGACAGACACCTACTTATTTTTTCCCTGAAATTTAAGTACTACTACATTGAAATTTCAAAATTTCACCAAATAGATTTTTTTTCTTTTTAAATAAGCCTAGTATTTTAGAAAATAAATTCAATTTTCTATAGATTCTATTCTTACATATTTTTTAAATAATATAGATAACTTATTCAAATTTTTATGTCAAGTTTCCTAACTCTGATTTTTCTGAATTTTTTGCCACTTAAGGGCCTGTTTTTTCCATGATGATCCTGCACATACCCTAAAAGACAAAATAGTTAGAAATTACTTCACTTTTTTCTCTTATATAAATTAAAAATAGGGTTTTTACTATATTAGGGTTAAAAAGTGTCTTTCATTCAAATTAACATAACAAGAGCTAGAGAGCTCCATTTTCGACATCTGTCATTTGTTTCATTGGAATCGTGATTCTGCTCCCATCCTCATCAATTGTTTATCATCATGTGGTATGGTACTTGGAGATACCCTATGATGTGACCTACCTTATTTAATGTGGTTAGACTATTACCTTGATTCCACCTATGTTAAGAAAGCAAAATCAAGGGGGGAATACATATACCCTTGAGCAAATTTGATTTCTAGAAGAAGTCTAAAGATAAGATAATTTTTGAAAAACTAACAAATTCATGTTCCAAGATGTGGTTCCTAATATTGTGGTTTTACATATAGCTACAATGGGTGCTTCATTCTCTCGTGTTATGCATCAATCCATATGATTATCATTTTATGAAATGAAGTGTATTGTTCAGAGTCTTTTAGCTTGCATATGTATGTAGAGTCATATGGGTGCTAATGTGGGGGCTAGATGTAATGATAGAAATTGTACCCCCTTGTTGGAGATAGGGAAATTTCTCTTTTAATCTAGACCTATTCTAGTACCCTTGCATTAATTACCCTTTAATTCACCATTAATAGGCTCCTAAGACCCTTTATGTTAGATCTCGAGGCTTATTTTAGCTAAAAACTTGAAAAAATATAAAAAACACTTAAAATTTTAACAACCTGCCCTAAAAATATAGGGTGGGACTCATACACCACCTTGGGAATATAAGTCCCTCTAGGTGCAATCCATACACTCTAGGGCTGGCGTATGAGTCCCATTGGGGGATTTTTTAGGGTTTGAGCAGGAAAATCACCCTTTAATTTAATTTTTTGGTTGATGTCAGCCTTTGAGATCTGAATAATAGTAAATTAGGTGTTAATGCCTATATAAGCAAGCTTCTAAGTCATTATTTCATCTAAGCAAGCATTTTCAAGATCCAAGCATTCAAGAGCCTTCAAACATTCTTTCACAAGAGCATTCAAGTTTCAAAAGCAAGTAAAGTTGAAGTCTTGGAGTAGCATTAATGTGTTTTTGTAGGTCTTCAAGCTCACTTTAATTCAAGATCTATCATTTTCAAGGGTTGATCATGGTTGTCTATGGTGAATCATGATGGATTATAGGTTGGGGAGATGCAACTAGACATCAAGCCAAGCCTAATGACTTGTTTCCTAAGTGATTCCATCCTCCATTATCACTCTACATTCAACATAAGGAAGGTACAAGCATTATTAGGGCTCATTTAGGTGATTAGAGGCCTCTCAAAGTGAGTCATTCATCTTCATATGTCATCTCATTTAGGTGATTAGAGATCTCTCAAAGTGAGTCATTCATCTTCATATTTCATTCATGCATCTTATTCTTGCACATTAGAATAGGGTTACATTACATTTTAGATTTCCTAATCTTAGACACACTCAAGGTTAGGGTTTACATTCCTATTTACATGCATGTTTCATTGTTTCTATCAAGGTTCAATTACCAAACTAGGGGTTTGATCGAGGAAAACTCCCATAAGAAAATCAAGTCTATATTTTTTTTTGTAGGTCTTTTCACAGATTCAGATTCGAAAATCAAGTTGGGAGAAAAGAGCAAGTGTTGAAGTACAAATCTGAACTTTGAATTCCCAAAAAAGTGGAATGAGATTGATATGCCAAAAGAGGAGTATGAGTCCCACTATAGGCATGTTTCAAGATTTTTGTAGATTCAAATACCCTTTTTCTAGAAACTTGTTTCTATACAAAAAACCTTGATCTAGGACTGATTTTCCCAGACTGGTGTATGTTGGAAGTACCAAGGTTCTGAGAGGGGGGGGTGAATCAGAACACTATTAACTTATTTCAAAATTGATTACAATTCTTGCAATTAACAATCCATAACTGAATATATTCAAACTATGCTAGAAAAATGTAAACATTCACCATGAACATAAAGTAATGATAACTCATGAAATGAAGAGATACCAAATTTGTGCCGAGTGGAAAACCCTCCAAAACCTCACGGTTTTGTCATAGGGAGAAAAACCACTCCATAAACCTGTATCCTTTATTGATTTCCAACTCTTTACAATCAGCAGCAACTACTGCTTAGAGAGTTTAATCCTTTTTAATTCTGTAAATACATCTCATATACATATACAAATGTGTATATGTCATTTATATATGTACACAAGTTTGTGATAAAACTTTCAAACTTCTCATCCTTAGATGAATACATATATCTTTTTCACACTGTCTTTGAAGATTACAATAGATCTATATATATAGATATGAAATTCAACTTTGATAAGTTACACGAATCTAACTGAACCAGTTAGGGTTGTTCAAAACTTCTTTTAAACATTTGTTTGAGAAACTAACTTCAAAAAACAGTTTCAGTTACGGAATTGTTTCTGTCTCAAAAAAAAACTGACAATCATTATAAGCTTCCAAACTGAGCAAGCATATTTTGAGTTTGAGATCCTCAAGAATAGTTTTGCAAAATGCCATTTTGCAACCAAATATTATACAACTGAAACTGCCTGTCAACTTTTCTTTTGTTTTGTACAAAAGTAGTGCATATAGTATTCTGGGTTTAATACCCACAAAAATTTATTCAGTCTTCAAGAGAAATGCTATAGTGACTGTTCATGCATATTAAAAAATGCCTCTTCAAACATTTTCAAACAAGTTTCACTTGTGCTCTGTCGTAGGATAGAACTAATCAAATTTCTTTTTATTTTGCAATGTCAAACAGACATACCTGCACTTACAAAGAATATCTGTGATGCCCTTTTGGTTTTGAGATTCTGCCCAGTTCCTCATGCTGAATGCAATGACCAAGATTTGTGTTATGAACAATCTTTGTATGCAGAGAAGGACTCCAAGGTAGTGATCAAACCCATCAAACAATCATCAAAAGAGAGGTCAGATGCCATTAAAACTAGTAGCAATAAAATCCTCATGCACTGTATATCAACATACTAAAAACCCAAAAAAAACCAAACAGACACCTTGCTGAAACTGACGAAGTATTCCATGCACCAGGAGTTAAGACAAAATAATGAAATTGCTTTGGATTACAAACTGCCCACAACCTTAAGTCTTTTTCATTCATTTTGAAGTCCGCCATACAAAATGGACAGATGGCGAAATGCAGTCCCGTCTTTAATTTATGATGCCACCAAACATTCTCTTCTCTTTTAAAACAACCTTTAATTAAACTGTGTCGTATTCACAAATTTCAAAGCATATGCAGGTTGATTTTATCTTTGTTTTTGCCACGTAGTTTGCCAATGCATTTTTCCAACACAAGAGATGGTCAACAGTGTATGAGTCCCATAAGGTCAAAATTTTAGGATTTTCAGCATTTTAGAGCTCATTCAAGTCTACTTCAGGTTTCTAGGTGCACACATTTCATCTTGCATCTTGTTAATATGTTTTTCATACATTTATAGGTCATTTAGTGAAAGATTACATCATATCAGGGTTAAGCATTACATCTTGCATTGCATTTGTCTTTCTAAGTCCTAAATTGGTGGTGAATTGCTCATTAGTTTATAATCAGCCCCTACGACATCCCTAGTGCAAGATCTCTTTCCCCTTTGCATTGAGATCTCTAAGGTTATCCTTGAGTCAAATAATTGGAAAGTGGGTGTGCTCTATGTTCTAAACCATATGAAAGCACCTATCCCCTTTTCCGTCATTTCAAGTTGCATCTAACATATGCATGAATTATAGTTCCATTGAAGCTCAAAATACAAACTTTACACACTTCATACTAATCTAAATTAATACTCTTCTCTACTCTACATTCAATCTATATTCACACAAATTCACATCCACAAACTTTGATCACATGTCACTCTACACAAAAAATAAAAAAGGATCCTTCATATATATCTGCTTCATCTACAACATCAATTAGGTTGGCCTAATTAGATGTAATATGAAAAATATAACTTGTTGGCTCAAGATCTATACGTGCACACATTGTTGAACACTTAGGATACTGCAATGGGGGAGTGAATTAGTATTCTCTTAAACTATTCAAACATTAAACACCCAATCACTAATGCATATTCAATTACAATAAGGAAATAAATCATGAAAACATCCACAACATCACATAACACATGAACACCAATATTTTTACATGGAAAACACAAAATGGGAAAAACCACAATGAGGGTTAGCTCTCAATATATTATAACTGGTTATAGTATATTACATAAATGCTCACTGTAGGAAGAATCATTGTCCAAGTGGACTCACTATCCATAGAGAAAAATATATAAGAGAGATGATAGCTCACAACCTATTTTTGAACTACTACAATTGCATCTTATGTATGCATGAATTACAATTCTATTGAAGCTTACTAACAAACTTTATTAGATTTTGATTCAACACTTTGCCTCACTCTTCATTTTCACAATTATGATCTTCAATTTAACATTCATAACTTAACTTTGCATTGCTCTACTCAAATTTGCATCACACATAATACATGTCACAACTATCACTCCAAAACATAGAAAGTAATCCAACTTATGTATCTACATCAAGTATAACATTAATTAGGCTGGCCTAATTAGATATAATTTCTAAAATGTAACTTTTTGGCTCCAAAAAATTTCACCCGCATAACATGCCACAATTCAAAACTCAAAACTCCTTAAGATAGGTCAGCATGGGCCTATAATAGATTCTACATAAGATAGCAATACATATTTATCCTTCACACAATATCAAATGTGTTAAGTCGGCTCCATATAAGACCTAAAAGTAAAAAACTTCATTAGTGTATCCACATCTCAACATGTGGACCTCAAAACTTGATACCATTTGGAATTCATGCTCAACTAAAATTTGGAAACTTATCTTCAATTTCACAAGGCTAAAAACTCATCTGTAGAGAAGTGTGAATTCTTCCATATGAACACACTATACACAAAGGTAATTGTGAACTGCCAATTTGAACTCTATTACTCATATCTCTCAAATTACTTGTCCAAACAAGATGAAATATTGGATTTACATGCATATAACATCCACCAAAATAATGTTAGAAGAACATAGTGATAGCTTCATTTTTGGAGTGATGTGGATCAAAAAACTGATGCATTGTTACACTAAATTGGTAGATTTGACACAGTCAAATTTCTATGCAAAAAAACTTTACAAACCAAATAAAATTGAACAAATGTCTTACTTAACAACTCAAAAACCTTTTAGGAATATTCAAAATGATCCACAACAATGTTGACATTAATGACAACACTGTATCATAATGTTGTGTACCTTCCATGCTCATGTTTCCAAGCAACATCATCAATGAAAAAATTAGGTCATCATGGACCCAAAATAATACTCACAAAATAGATTAATATATATTCAACATTGGCAACACACAAAACTCATTAGGTTGACACTGGTAATGACCTAATAATAAAATTTTCCAATTATACACCCACATTCAGACACACAGACCTAAAAAAATTATGCCTTTTGGAATACCCACAAAACCACAAAGCTAGATTCCAATCCATGGAGAAGTGTAGATCCACCAAAACATATGCACTGAACTGGAAAACACCTATTACTATCAAGTTGATACACTTTCATTCATAAATTCAACACCAAGATCCAAAATAATATGAAATTATACATTTATACTTTTCTAACAACCATCAAAATCATCCCAAAATGCTAGAGTGGATCAATGCAGACCCAAAAACTAGATGTCTATACACCATAATTACCTGTATTGGCACTTAGTCAATTTTCATATCAACCACTTTTACTAGATCAAACCTTCTTTCAAAATTTCCTTTCATAATCATCCTCGACCATGCTTAAGCCATCCAAACTGATCTGTACAATGGTCTTCGTACCAGAATACAATGTTGACATCAATGACAACACTGCAATGCATAACTGTACAACTAGTGCTCATCCCACATGCTCATGTTGCCAACAAATTCATCAATGAAAAAATTTGTATTCTTCCAAAAAGCTCAACTTCAATAGTAGTTAATTGGTATTAAATTTTAAAGCATTTATATTCACCCCCTCTCAGTATTCTAGTGTGTTCAACACTTGTATGTTGTTGCAAATATAGATGAAGACCACTTTCCCTTTTCCCTTGATATCAAAGGGGGAGAAATTACATATCAGGTTAGTTTTTCCATCATTGCAAAAGGAGGAGATTGTTGCATGTGTTTTCATTGATGCCAATAATGGTGCATCGTGGAAGGTCGCATGTGATGTTTAGAGGTGTCAAAAGACTAAGAGTCTAGAGGTGCACTCTAAGGAGTGATTATCAAAAGAGTTGTAAGGAGAAGGAAGTGATGATAAATTCCATGAGCATGATGTACATAGTTGTAGCATATCTTCTATTGTTTGAATGAATAAGTGAAAGTTGATAGGTTGAAATGTATGTTGATATGAAGAAGTTGTGGTTCTTGATTTTGATGAAAATATTTGTAATTATTATCTATGATGGTGTGAATGTTGTATTCTTTGTCCCTTAATGTAAAGCATTGCATATGTGATGAAATAATGTATGTAAGGTTTCAAAAAATTAAAGGCATAGGAAGTTGTACTAAAGTAGCTCAAGAGAATTCTCTATATTTTTCCATATTTGAAGATGTGATCTTGTAGCTTGGAGGATAGTCAGGTACATATGAAAGGTATGCATGATTCAAGTTTCAAATGATAAGATGTACCATAGGGGTTCTCTAAAGTCTATATAGTAAGGAAAAATTAGGTTACTATTTAGGATTATCATTGGGAGAATGAAAATGTCATCACATTTCATTGCATTATAATATTTCCAGCTTTGTTTTTTGAAGGATAAGTTCAGATTATCTATACGTTTTCTCATTTCAAGTTTCAAGTTTTAGGGTGTACAGTCATTCTAGTTTTCAATGTTCTATCTCAAGGCTATGTATATAGAATTTGCAAGGGGAGTCAAGTTTTACCCAAGTTCTTTAAACCCTAAGTGTTTCAGATGGGTGTGCACTTTATGTTTTATTTATTTTTACTTGCTCCATCTGGTTTCTAGTCAGTTAAGTGACATATTATGTGTCTAGGAAATGTTTGTTTACCATCCCTGCTTACCACTTTCTTTAGTTCAAAAATATTTTCCTAAGCCTAAAGTATAAAGTAAATATTTCAGGTGGGCAACATATGTTCATGCAAGACTCTTTCTTCATAGAAAAATTTTCTCTCAAGACTGTGCCTCCACAAGTATGTGAAATGGTGACATGTGTACTCTATTTGTTGAGTTGGAGGATTCCTAAAGTTTTCATGGCTTTGCACATGGATTTTGTTATGTGGAGTTCGTTTCATGAATGCATGATATTTCAGCAAGTGTCATGTGTGTGTTATGGGATGGACTATGGAATTTTCAACACGATGTATTTTCTGAAGGTTTGAATGTGAGCCATTCATTTTTTTGTGAAGATTGAAGATCAATGGATGAGATTCAAATGTGTTCCAATGATTGTTTTCTAATTTGAGCTCTACTTTATACAAGCTGACATGGTTACATTTCAAAACATTTTTCTAGGTCTGTTGCAAGTATGAACAAGTTTGGTGGTGTTGTCATTAATGTTTTCATTGATGTCAACACAATATAGGATGTTGCAGAATGTGCATGTATAGTTGAGATGTTGTTGAGATGTTGTGAGTACATGGAGCTATCTTTATGATGTTGCAAATATGTTGATATGATGGGTTACCAAGTGCTTTTGAGAAAATTAATAAAAAGTGAAGTCAAAGTTATGTATGTGTTCAAAATGTGCTCTAGTATGTACTATGCATTTATTTTGTGTTGATCCTATGCGTGTGTATATCTGAATGGTTGTTTTTGGGAATCTGTTGGTCACATCTCCTAGTTTGTAGCTTTTGGTTTGATGGAGTGTGAAAGTTGTGTTCACTGGTTTGGCAGAGCTTTTTGTTTGTAGACTGGGAGAAATTTCTCTACTCCACAGTCCTCCACTGTTTTATTTTCTATGTTTTGGAAAAGTTGTTCGTGGTTTGGTGCTCTAGAAGATAAGTTTCAATATTACTATGTGTATCTGTACTGTCTGGATGGACTGGTGAGAAGTGTTTAGTATTTAAAGGTTGTTGCAGATGATGTTGATGTATTTGAAGGTATCTGAAATGTGTTCTCATGCATGATGGAGTGTGTTATGTCATCTATGTATTATCTTCTTGTTGGGAAGTGTGTACTTCAATGTTCATTTGTGTTTTCATTAGGTTTGGTTGACCTGGTGTTTACACTTTATACAAAGGATAAGTTTTAAAATTAAGGAAGCATGTAATTGATTCAAGACGTTGTTTTGGGTTGCAGTTAAGTATTGGTGTGGTCCACTCTCATCCCCTTCCATCGTGGGAATGTTGAGTTGCCAACCTTATTTGAATTTATAAAATGAAGTGTATGTAGCTGACCTTGGAGAAAGTTTCTAAGGTTTAAGAGGGTGTAAATGCAAGTCAAGATGTTGCAAATAAGTGTATTGAATCAAGAAGAAGAGAAGAGTTGTGCGAAAGTGAATTGAGGTAGCAGTGCTTCAATTTGTTAGATTCTTGAAAGAAGTGAGTTGATGGTGTCTACAATTCTTTTGATCAAGGCCACGAGTGTGTGTAACCTATAGTGGTGGATCTTTTCTGTAATCTTTTATATCTGTAGGAAGTGAGCCTCCTTGTTGGACAGTGAGTCCTTTCTATAGGCAGTGAGCCTTTGTATCTAGGTAGTGAGCCCTTGACACTGGTGAGCCTCTCGTATTCAGTTTTCTATTACTTTATATTGTGATTTAATTAGATCACCGTGGTTTTTCGCTCATTAGGTTTTCCATGTAAATTATGGTGTTCATTGTATTGATTTTTCTTTTTATTCTCTGCATTTCATGTTCACAGTTAATAATAGAATTTAGTGGATAAGAAATTGATAAGTGGTTGAAGTTTGTGTTTGAATTTGGTGACAAATGATTCATCCCCCCTCTCAGTTATCTTGCACCTTTTAACAATTGGTATCAAAGCTTTGGTTCCTCGGTGAAGAGCTTAACCACTTGAGGTACATTTGATGGCCCACAAATTGGAAATCCCTATGTTTGATGGATCTGACTATAGTGATTGGAAAGTGAAGATGAGAGGTTACATAATATCTCTTTGTTACGAGACCTAGAAGGCTGTTGAGAAGAAGTATGTTGCACCAACAAGTGGTCCTACTACTACAGATGAAGTTTTTGCTTATGAGCAGAATGAAAAAATGGGGTATGTGATCTATAGTGCTTTATCTAAGACAAAGCAAACTAAAGTTATTTCTTTGGGAACTACTCATGAAGTTTGGAAGAATTTGGAAGATATTTATGAAGGAAATGATAGAGTGAAATTGAAAAAGAAGCTAATAGAAAAGCATAGATATGAGAATCTGAAAAATGGATGAAGGTGAAGATATTCCAAGCTATTTCCAGAGGGTTGATCTTGTAGAAAATGAAGTTAGAAATCAAGGGGGCACTCTAGCAGATGAAGATATAATAGATAAGATTCTAATGACCTTACTAGAGAGTTATAGTGATAAGGTCTCGGTCATTGAAGAAGTATATTATCCTAAGAAGTTTAATAATGAACAACTATTTGGCACCTTGACTACATTTGAGATGAGAAAGTTTGGAAAGAAAGAGAAGATAGAAACAACATTTAAAGTAACAAAGACTGAAGATGATTCGGATAGTGATTGTTCAGATGAGTTGGAAGAAAAATTTACAAGAAAGTTGAAGAAAGGTATCAGTAAGTATAAAGGTATGTTTCCCTTTAAATGTTTTAGTTGTGGTAATATTGGTCATTATGCTTCAAGATGTCTAAATAGAGCTGTACATAAGAAGAACAAAGATCATAAAGATAGAAATGATAAGAAGTTCAAGAAGTATTATGTTAGAGAAGAAGTTGGAATCTTTGATGATGAATTTGATTATGAGGTTGATGATAGTGAGTGCTTGTTCTTAGCTTTGGAGAATAAATTTGTGTCTTCTAACTCTGGAAGACATGCAAGGGAAAGTGGTTCGAAGAACAAGAACAATGAGATGGAAGGTACTTTGGTTACTAGCTTTCATGCTAGTTAGGATGAAGAATATTTGGTGATTGATAGTGGATGTTCTAATCACATGACCGAAAAATAAAAGTAATTTCACTAAACTTGAAAAATATGATGGTGGTTTGGTCATGTTTGGTGATGATTTTGGAGAAAAGATTGTTGGTAAAGGTATAATTAGTTTTGATGGAATAAACAACACTGATGATGTATATTATGTGAATGTCCTAAGGTATAACCTTTTGAGTGTTGGACAGATGTGTAGCAAAGGTTTCAAACTTGTGCTTTAGGATAATAACTATGAGATCATAAAAGGATCTAGATCTATGGTTGTTGCAAGAAGGATAAATTATAGAAACATCTATCAGCTTAAGGGTGTTGATGGTCAGTTCCTTGTATCTCAAGTTAATGAAAGTTGGTTGTGGCACCAGAGAATGGGACATGTAAACTTTGATAATCTAGTTAGGATCATTTCAAGAGATGTTGTCCGAGATCTACCTAAAATCATAAGGCCTGCTAATACTATTTGCAAAAGTTGTCAGTTAGGGAAACAAACAAGATGCAATTTCAAAGGAAAAGAGCAATCAACTACTAGAATGCTGGAATTAATTCATACAGACCTCTGTGGTCCTACTAGGATAGGAAGCCTAAATGGTGATAGGTATTTCATGCTCCTTATTGATGATTATTCCTGAATGAAATGGTTTGCTTTCATTAGAGAGAATACTCAGGTTCTAGATAGGTTTAAAGTGTTCAAAGAAAGAGTAGAAAATGAAGTGAACCTAAGAATAAAATGTTTGAGATATGATAGAGGTGGAGAATTTAATTCTAGTAATTTTAATGCATTTTATGAAGAGCATGGAATAAAGAGACATTTTCTGCTTCTAGAACTCCTTAACAAAATGGAGTTGTTGAGAGAAAGAACTAGGTTGTACAAGAAGCTACACAAACTATGATGAAAGAAAAAAATGTACCTAATGTGTACTAGAGAGAGGCAATACACACAATTTTTTATGTTCTTAATAGAGTTCAGATTAGAGGAAACAACACAAAGACTTTGTATGAGTTATGGACTGGTAAGGCTCCTACTGTGAAGTACTTTAAGGTGTTTGAAAGCAAATGTTACATTAAAAGAGATGATGAGAATCTTGGGAAGTTTGATGCTAAATGTGATGAAGGAATTTTTCTTGGACACTCAACTATCAGAAAAGAATATAGATGCTTTAATAAAAGATTGAGGAAGATTGTTGAGAGCTAATGTGAATGTTGATGAGGATATGCACAAACTTGTTGAGATAAGTGAAATTGAACTAGATGATCCTATGTATAGACTAGTACCTAAAGAGAATAAGGAAGAGGAAGAAGAATAGATTGAAGAAGACAAAGAAGATGCACCAAATTTTTTTCCTAAGAATCTTAAGTATGTCCAAAAGAATCATCTAGAGGAAAAGATAATTAGAGATATGAGTGAAGGTGTGAAGAAAAGAAGTAAAGTAGTAGCTGAGGTAAATCTATGTTTACTTTCTAAAATAGAACCTAAGTCTGTATGTGAATCATGTGAAGATGAGAGTTGGGTTAGAGCTATGAAAGAAGAGTTGTAACAAATAGAGAAGAATCATACATGGGAACTGGTTCCTAGACCTGTGAACAAAATGTAAATGGTTCAAAGTGGGTGTTTAGGAATAAGTTGAATGAAAATGGTGAAGTTGTAAGAAACAAAGCAAGACTTGTATGCACATGATACTCACAAGTTGAAGAAATAGAATTTGAAGAGACATTTACCCTAGTGGAAAGAATGGAGGCCATTAAAATGTTTTTAACTTTTTTTTCCCACAAGGATTTCAAGGTATATCAGATGAATACCAAGTCTACATTTTTGAATGGAGAACTAGAAGAAGAAGTGTACATGGAACAACTTGAAGGATTTCAGTTATCAGACAAACCAGATATGGTTTGTAAGTTGAAAAAGGCATTGTATGGACTGGAACAAGCTCATAGGGCATGGTATGCTAGATTGGATAGATATTTGAAACAACAAAAGTTTAATAAGGGCTTTGCAGATATCAATCTTTATTTCAAGATGGAAGGAAACAAAATGCTGACAGTGGTAGTTTATGTTGATGATGTCATCTTTAGAGGTAATAAAGGTATGTGTAAGTGATTTACAAAGGAAATGCAAAAAGAATTTTAAATTTCCATGTGAACCATGAATTTTATGGTTTGTTCTATGTACTTCTCTTGAACTCTTAGGGTTTTTCACCTAAAAGGAGAGAGATAGAACCCTAAAAATTGAGGTGGTTCACTTAAACTAAGATGTGAAAGATGGAATTAATACAAAATGCAATGATGTAAATGCAGCTAAGTGATGAAATTGATTGATTATGAATGCAAAACTAATGCAATATGCAATGTTTGAAAACACAATGTGATATGCAAAAAATGAACTAAAAATATGAGCTAATGCTAACAAAATTGAATGAGGTTTAACAGAGTGCATCTAGAAGTTGAAAGTTGATCCTGGAAGGTTATGAAAATTGGAAAAAATCACTGTTGATCACCAGTGGGACTCATTTGCCACTAATGGCGAATTAGTCCTCTTACTGGTAAAAACACCTGAAACTACTTTCCAACTGTTGGGAACTGTATTCTAAAAAAATCAACTTTTCTAGCCTATAGGTGGGAATCATTCACCACTGATGGAAAATCAGTCCTCCTCCAAAATTTTGTAAATTCAAGAGTCAATTTTGTATGTCCAGATCTACACTTGTCTTCTTGTCGGGTTGACGAAGTCAAATATGTAGAAAATAGACTATAGGTTGTCTCCAAGCTTGAATTAGGGTTTAGTTGACTTAAAATGCTTTGATGACTTGTTTACGACCTTTCAACACCTATTTCTTTTACAAATCTTCCTACAAAACCTACAAACACACATGCCAAGAGGGGAAAAATGGTTAAGGGTTAGAGTATAGGGATTTGCCTTCGTCAAATCCCACTTTGGTAATCAAACCCTTGATAAAGAAATGAAGAAGGAAATGATGAATAAACAACATGCAAGTGTCCTAAACTCACTAAAACCTTGTTGAAGAAATCTGAAGATATGTCAATGGCTTCTCCAAGATGCTTGATGTTTGCTTGATTGAATGATGCTTTGATCCTTAAGTGGATGAATAAGATTGAATGCAAGGATGAATGCTTGAATGAATTAGGTGTAAAATGGATAGAAAAACACTTATTTATAAACACTTATGCCCTAATTACCCAATAATACAACATCACAGGTCGACATAAGGTCTTTTTGAATAAAAAACTGAAATAAAATTTGAATTATTTTGAGCCAAGAGGGACTCATTCGCCACCCATGGCAAATGGGTTCCACCTTAGGCTTGTAAGTGGGTGTTGGGAATTAAGTTGCATTTAATGTTGTTTGTCAGGTTTACATTCAAAATAACACTTAATTAAGTCTTATGAGTGCATAAAGGGGACAAATAAAGCATAAGAAAGGTGTAATTAGTGATAACACTAGCCTAGAAAAGCATGAAATCTTGTTACAAGACTTTACAACACTTTGAAATAGGACTTGATAAGGGATAAAAAGGGAATATTTTGATGAATTATGATGAGAAGAGTCTAGAAAAGTGTAGAAATGTGTTACAACACTTCACAACACCTTCACAAGACATCATAATTTGAATATTCAAGAACTAATGGAATGCATAAGTTACATTACAACATTAAATCAAAGCAAAAAAAGTCTTGAACATCATAGGAAGAAAACCTAAATAACCAGGAAAATGTCAATGATCCATTTTTCTATGGTACACCATGATTAGTGAGTTGAATTTCTTTCTTGATCTTCAAGTAAATCAAACTGATAAGGGGATATTCATTTCACAATTGAAATATGTCAAAGAGTTATTAAAGAAGTTTGGAATGGATGACTCCAAATCGGTTATTAGTCCTATGGTGACTAGATGTAAGTTGAGCAAAGATGATGAATCTGCTAAAGCTGATCAGGAGCAAATACAAATCTATGATTGGTGGACTACTGTATCTTACTGCTATTAGATCGAATATCATGTATGTAGTATGTTTAGTTGCTAGATTTCAAGAAAAACCTAAAGAAGCATATGTTACAGCTATGAAGAGGATATTCAAATATCTTAAAGGCACTCTAGATTATGGCTTGTGGTATCCTACGGATATTGATTTCACCTTGAGTGCTTTCACTGATGCAAATTGGGCTAGTTGTGTGGATGAATGGAAGAGTACCAGTGGAGGTGCTTTCTTTCTTGGTGGAAGATTGGTTTGATGGTTAAGTAAGAAACAAGACTCGATTTATTTATCCACTACAAAAGCATAATATATTACTGTAGTGTCTTGTTGCACATAGGTTTTTTGGATGAAGCAAACACTGAAGGATATTGGAGTGATATGTGATGGGCCTATACCCATCTTCTGTGATAATACAAGTGTTATAAACATTTCAAAGAATACAGTAATGCATTCAAGAACAAAACATATATCTATTAGATACCATTTCTTGAGAGAAAAAGTATTGGGGAATGAAGTCAGGCTAGAGTATGTGTCTTTAAAGGATTAGATTATAGATATATTTACTAATACCTTTCTGAAGGATGATTTTGAGTATCTCACGGAGAATTTGGGGGTCATTGGTCCTCTAAATGAGGTGCACATGGAGGTGCATTAGTCTAGTGGATCCACAAATTCTTCATTTATCTAGAATGATGGATGGGTCTACTTCGCATGGGGAGTAGAAAGTTTTCATTGTTGTAGTATGAATTCTATGGGTGCACTACTAAGGGGGAGTGATCAGAGCTTTTTGATCTTTGCTATTGATGTCAAAGAGGGAGAAAGAATCATGTGAAAAATAGTAGAAGAGGAAGAGAAGGTCTTTTGTGAATGCAGGAATGTTGTGCAATTCAATCTAGAAAATAAAGGAGAATGTTGTCTTTGATGGTTTTTCACATAATGTGTTACCATCAATGACAAAGGGGGAGGTTGTTGCAAGTATGAGAAAGTTTGGTGGTGTTGTCATTAATGTTTTCATTGATGTCAACATAGTATAGGATGTTGCAGATTGTGCATGTATAATTGAGATGTTGAGATGTTGTGAGTACATGGAGCTATCTTTATGATGTTGTACATATGCTGATATGATGGGTTACCAAGTGCTTTTGAGAAAATTAATAAAGAGTGAAGTCATAGTTATGTATGTGTTTAGAATGTGCTCTGGTATGTGATTTTCATTTCTTCTATTTTGATCCTATGCTTGTGAAGATATGAAGGGTTCTTTTTGCGAATCTATTGGTGACATCTCCTAGTTTGTAGCTTTTGGTTTGATGGAGTGTGAAAGTTGTGTTTATCGGTATGTGAACTAGTTTGACAGAGCTATTTGTCTATGGATTGGGAGAAATGTCTTTGCTCTCCAGTCCTTTGCTATTTTGTTTTAGGTCTTCTGGATCTAGAATATGTCTTGTAATGGTGTTCTCTATTTTTTGGCAAAGCTATTCATGGTTTGGTGCTTCAAAAGATGAGTTTTAGTATTACTGTGTGTATCTATACTATCTGGATGGATTGGTGAGAAGTGTTCAGGATTTAAAGTTTGTTCCAGATGATGTGGATGTATCTATATGTATCTAAGATGTGTTCCCATGCATGATTGAGTGTGTTACATCATCTGCATATTATCTTCTTGTTGGGAAGTGTGTACTTCAATGTGGGTGCTGCCACAATAATAGGTTACACTTTTTGGGACATCCTGATTTTTGCCTGAAATCACATATTTTTAGAAAATACAATGATTTATGACTTTAAAGGTTCCATTTAAATTATTTTAATTAAAGAGGGATTTATCAAACCCCGTTAGATCAAACCCCCTTGGATAGAACCTTATTAGATTTAAACCATACCTATAATCGAGTCTCCTCTACACCTATCAAAATGCTGATAAAAAACCACTTTTGATTTACCTTTTGAGTGATCAAATAAATTCATTTAAAATTTATGCTTTGTAAGCCTGTAGCCCTTATTATAAGCTTCCTAAAAAGTATAATTTTAAATATGTTTAATTTGATTATTATATTTATTTCTTATTTCTTGTGAATGTAGGATTTTCAATGAACATCAAGTTCTTTATTTCACACATACGAAAAAATAGAAAAATAGAGAAAAAAAAATCTAAAAAATACATGTCCCCTATGTATTGATGTCCTTATTCCAACAAAAAAAGAATAAGTTAATTCAAATGAATACAAAAAAAGTTATGCATGTCGAAGTACACCTCTGTCCAAATTATAATTACGCTGACTTGGAAAATTAATTAAAAAAAAAATATGTAACAAAAAATTATGAAAAAATATCCATCCCCTAGATATTGGTGTGAAAAATTTTCATTTTAAAAATCATAATTGTATGCTATCTATAGAAAAAGTTATGTGTGCTGAAGTGAACATCACTTTTTAAAAATGCTGATTAGTAGAAAAAATAAGTTATTAAAAATTACATAAAATGATTCACAATTTATTTTTTAATTTTTTTTAAAAAATATTATTAGAATCTACACAAAATATCTAACAAATAACTAGTTTGATTCATCTTCAAAAATTTAATGGTTTAGCTGCTATAGGTGTAAGAAAGTGAATGTCTGGTGAAAAATCCTGATTTTAATGTCAAGTTTGGCCAAAAATTGTAACCCATTATTGTGGGATCACCCATGTTCATTTGTGTTTTCATTAGGTTTGGCCTACTTGGTGTCTACACTTCATAAGAAGGATAAGTTTTAATTAAGGAAGTGTGTAATTGATTCAAGATGTTTTGGGTTGTAGTTAAGTACTGGTGTGGTCCACTCTCATTCCTTTCCACCATGGGAATGTTGAGTTGCTAACCTAATTTGAATTTATGAAATGAAGCATATGTAGCCGACCTTGGAGAAAGTTTCTAAGGTTGAAGCTCAAGTATAAATGTAAGTCAAGATGTTACGAATAAGTGTATCAAATCAAGAAGAAGAGTAGAGTTGCACAAAAGTGAATTGAGGCAGTAGTACTTTAATGTGTTAGATTCCTGAAAGTAGTGAGTTGACGGTGTCTACAATTCTTCTAATCAAGGATGCGAGTGTGTGTAACCTATTGTGGTGGATCTTTTTTGTAATCTTTTGTTTTTGTAGGCAATGAGCCTACCTGTTGGATAGTGAGTCCTTTCTATAGGAAATGAATCTTTGTATCTAGGTAGTGAGCCCTTGGTAGTGAGCCTCTTGTATTCAATTTTTCTACTAATTTATATTGTGAGTTAATCCGCACTATGATTTTTCCCTCATTGGGTTTTTCACGTAAAACCTAGTGTTCATTGTGTTGATTTTTCTTTATGTTATCTATATTTCATGTTCATACTTAATAACAAAATTTAGTGGATAAGAAATTGATAAATGGTTGAAGTTTGTCTTTGAATTTGGTGGAAAATGATTCACCCCCCTTCTTAGTTGTCTTGCGCCTTTTAACAAATTCAACTTTTGTTTGTTCAACGATTTTGAATTTGGGTTTGGGCTGACATAGTTGTACTATCTATCACAGTAAATAAGTATTTATGCAAATTGTTGCAGCATTGTAAAAGTGTGTGATAGTGTGTGTGATAGTATGGTTTTGTGTCTATACATGATCATGTAATCTGACCAAGCTACTCATGATCAATTCTTCACATCAGAGGATGTTTAGGTATAAATTTAATGTTGAGAAAGGCACGTATGGGAGCTTTAAAATTGACAAAATAGAATTGCAAAATAACTCTATAAGTGAATGATATTTTTGTACTCTATAATTTGGTATTCTGTACTGAGGTTGTTGCCTCTTGTTGGGTGATCCCACAATAGTGGTTTACAATTTTTGGCCAAACTAGACATTGAAATTATTATTTTTAACTAAATCTTCACATTCGAGCACCTATAGCGGGTAAACCGTGAAGAATTTGAAGATGATGCAAAATAGAGTCTCATCACATTTTGTCTATAGATTTTAAGAATATTTTTTTTCAAATTTTTTGGAATTACATTGCACTTCTATTTCCAACTCCCACAAAAACTGGTTTTTTTCAAAAAACAACATTTTTAAAAAGGCACACCGTATAATGCATAACTTTTTTTCCATGAAGGATAAAATTCTAATTATTTTGAATTTAGATTTGTGACTTTGATATCTAGTGCTTCCACTTGGTTAGACAATTTTTTATTGAATATTTATTCTTTAATCAAGTTTCAAAGTCAAACTAATTACAATTCATACATAGCGCAACTGTACAACGCATAATTTTTTTTGTATATATCAAAATTCAATTTATTTGTTTGTTGGATCAAGGATTTCAATATTTGGTGCACTCATATTTTTCAATTTTTTTTTTTATAATCTACTATTTTTCCACATGTGCAGAACAAAGACCATCATTTTCGATTAAAAACCCATGTTCAATAAAACTAAAAAAACAAATACATAATAAAACCAAAACATATTAAAATTATATTCATTGGATAACTCGTTCTAAGGACTACTAGATTCCAGTTGGGTTTGTGAAGATTCCTCCATTTTCATCCTCAACCCGAGCTCTGAAGTGACAAAATCTAGGTTTTTTGGTGTCTCAGGGGGGATGAGGAATTAGGCGGGTTCGTTCGAACCCCCCTTCTATAAGGGTTTTTGTTGGCTTTTTTGGCAGGAAAGAATTAAAAGGGTTCACTCAAACCCAGGTTCTAGTGAACCCCTAATGGGTTTGGTTGAACCAATAGGCTTGTACGAACCCCTAAAATCAAGTTTTTTTCCATGCATTCATTTTTCATGATATTAGTGCATGTTGTATGTTGAGGTTGGTGCCTCTTACATACTAAGATGGTGCTTAGATTGTGATATTGTTCTCTTGAAAAATAGGTTGATGCCTATCAAATTGTTTTGGGGATTGGTGTCAATTGTAGGTTGGTGCTTGCAAATCATATGTACTATCTAATATTTACTTGTGAGGCTATATTTGGGGAGTAAACCCAAGCAAATTTTCTCACTGTGGTTTTTCTCTTTATGGTTTCCATGTAAATTTGGTGTGTGTGTTTTAATTTTTTTTGCTAATGCCTTCTTGAAGCATAATGGTTCTTAAATATTTTGAATCAAATTAAATGTTAAATGATTCACCCCCCTATCAATATAGTTGTGTTCAATACTAGGGACCTCTTGCCTTACCTTTGCCATTGTGTGATCAAGATCTTAGATGTTGTGTTAGAGGCATATGCCTATCCTAGTGATCTATGTACTAGAAGATGGGTATATTTTACCATCGAGGGTGGCATTATAATTTCTATTTTCTTGTGCTAAGGGAAGCCTTATTTTCATTCATGTACATCTCTATTTTATATTAAATTCATGATTTTCATTATGTACTTCCTACTTGATTGTTAAATGATCATTATTAACATTTACTTTACATGATTCATATGTATACATGATTATCTTTAAATAGAATTAAAAATTTCATGCAATATTTTCTCTTCCCTCTATTTATTTGCACACTATTTATGCAACCAATTGGATGGAAATTCATTTATTGTCCCTAAATTCTTGAGTTGAGATTTTAGGGAGTAGGAAGTTCCACATAGAGATTCATTTTCATGTCTATAAAAACCTTTATCATATAATTTCACAAAGTTTTAATTCGACATAGAAACACACCATATCATTTTTTATATAGGAATAATTTTCTAACCTTGCTTCTCAATTTTAGTTTTTAATTTCCTAGAAATTTAAGTAAAGTTTGTATTTTGCATGCCTATTTCATTTTTTAGATAGAAATTGCTCATTGCACATATTTTCT
This sequence comes from Sequoia sempervirens, assembly GCA_007258455.2. Lineage (NCBI taxonomy): Eukaryota > Viridiplantae > Streptophyta > Pinopsida > Cupressales > Cupressaceae > Sequoia > Sequoia sempervirens. Next base: position 2,735,370 of record VDFB02281492.1, on the reverse strand, counting down.
TTATTTTCAATTTTTCAAGGAGCATACATGCAAAGGTGAATGAGTGCACAATGATATCTAGTGAGATCCATTGCTTTATACATGAAGTCAATACCCTTTTATGTCTAATTATTTTTAATTTCATGCATGTTTTGTGAGTGTTTCTTTAATTTTGGTACAATATTATTTTAGGTTTCACATGCCACCTTAAAGTGGGTGTAAAATGAAATGGTGAAATTTGCATACCCTTGCTAATTACCGTTTATTTTTGTCCCTATTTTGAGACAAGGTCTCTATATAATTGTAGATCCAAAAATGGTAAAACCTTGTACAAATTTGAGCTCATTCATCAATCCACCACCCTTATTTATTTACACATTCCCACATATCTAGCTAGATATTATCTATTTTTACACACATTCTCATATGGCTAACATTCATTTCATCTTCCATTTTTTGACATTAATTTCCCACTTAGATATTGTCTCTCCCTTATCCTAGGGCAATCCCATACCCACATATATAAACCCCAAATTCTAAAATTTAAATTCAAGTTATGTTTAACCCCAGCTACTTTGTGTTTAACTAGGAGAACTTTCCTTAGTGATTTGATAACCTTCTTAAATCAAATTTAAATACTTATTATCAACAAGAAGTAGATAATCTAGCAAAACAAAAAATACAAGTGTGTTATCAACCTGATTATATTTGTGGGTTACATAATTAAATTATGTCTATATAGGTGACTTAAATTCATGAGATCAACCTAAAGACAATGAAAAATCAACACATAATTTTAGACAATCAGTGCACCCAAATTATCTAATTTTTTATGCTATAGCAATTCACATAAATGCACCATCAAATTATTCTCTTCTTCAAAATACCACAAACTAAATATCCCAAACTAAACTTAAAGTTTAGTTAAAACATAAAATAATTAACATTCAAAAACTAAAGATAAATAGTATTTTTATTATCTATAAAGTTAAGAACAAAATTAAATATATTTATCTATTAGAAATGTTTTCTATTAATTAAGAAATTCTAAAGATTTCCTTTTAAAATTTATTCATTATATATTTTAAATTTTATATATAAATTTTATTTTTATATTAATTAATAAAGATAAATATCATAAAATTTAATAAATAATTAAAATAACCCAACATTTAACAGTTATAGAAACAATTTGAATGAAATATATTAAAAAATCCTTCAATATATTTAATTACACTATTAAAAAATAAAAAAATAAACACATCAATCACCCATATAATATAATTGAAAGGCGTTAAAACATAAATACATAAATATATCTATCAGCCATCATGATAGATTTAATCCTGCCACTAGCCCTTCATTACAGAGATGTAATAGTCTTACAAACTATTTATTATTATCTTAACATAGCAAACTTAGATAGTACCACCAAATATTTTTAGGATGCTCTCCTCTGCTTTGTATGTTTCTGATATGTCCACAATAGGAGGATGGTCTCCTCTGCCTTCATACACCTCAACAACTCTGCCGTTTAGTGGTTGCACATCTCTTGAATTGGACTTCTGTTATGCAACAACAAATCTTTTACTTCAATGAAATGGTTTGTTTTCTTTTCGTAAACTTTACAATTACTTTGAAAAATAGATATTATTTTTGGTTCTAGGAAAATTCACTGCAGCAATTTATTATTCAAAAATGCGGAAAAATTCATCATCATGATAAATTCATCTCAAAGAAAATTCACTAACAGCAATTTATCGTCACAGACATTAAAAATTTAAGACAATGAATTGCTGACCCTGATGCGTTTAGTTTTAAAAACTTTAATACTAAATTTTTATTTTAAAATAATAAATCTGTTTACAATAACTTTCAACTGCATTACATATTAATGTTAAAGTAATCAAATGTGTGGCAGTTAATCTTGAAGATCGTCATAAAAATCATGGTAGAAATATGATATAATATATGGAAATTTACCCCATGCAATGCATCCCATAAATCATTCACTTGCTGGTGCGTAGCAGTCTTCACCTGAGTAGATAAAATAATCTACAATGTAAGTTAAAAAAAACAAAATTGTTATGGAGAATGAGTAGCATGTTTATACGAAGGCAATAAGTAAAGCTAAAGTACTTGTTTGATTATGGTCCAGGTGACTTCCTCACTGAATGGATAAGTGGTGAGGGATCCATTATATCGATAGTACGATGGGTCTCTTCCAATCCCAATTTCCATGGGATCTACAACATCCAAAATCTCTTTTTCTTTTACATGGGCAATATTACGAATATAGTTCTGAAGCTGTGAACACCACACAATACATGTCAGGTGTATACATTATACTCAACATCTCATACACAAATTTCAAAACAATTACATATTTATACAACAATAGAAAGACAATACTACCTTTGCGAGAAAATGGTCTGCATGAGGTCCAATCTCGTAGAGGATACCAATAACTGCAATCTTGTTACCAGATTTGTGGACCATGTGCAACTCTAAAGGGTACCTGGCCGTCACACCCAAATTACAGTATAAGTAGCCCAATCATTATTATGCAAAGCATCAAGGTATAAGTTATTACCGTAGGGAACCATTTATGATGTGTTCCGATGGGTGATGCCAATGACACTGCTTTAATTTGTACTCCACACCTCCTATTTCAAGACTGCCTGCATCTTCAGACCACTCTACCTGTATTCTATTCAACATTTTATACACCATTTTGTATTATAATAGGCCAACAGGTAAGAGAAGAGAAAGACAAGTAGTAACCTGAATTTCATAGCCTTTATTGATCATTTTTGCTTGTGGAGGTGGAGCTGAATATTCCTTCTTCAAAGGACCAAGAGCTTCATTGTTTTGAGCTTTCCAAGTTTGTATATCGATAGGAGATTGTTGCTCTAATGCTCCTGTACCACCACCCTTTTACTTTATAATGAAACAACACTAGAAACAAAAAACTGAATAATGAGTATGATTTTACCTTGGATTGGAGAGGAGAGGATCAATGCCACTCCAGTGAGCGCCAACATACACCTAAACACAATTCGCACCATCCTACAAGCTTGCAAATTTCACGTAATCTGTAGATCTCGAATGGTTTCTTATTTGTTCATATGCTGTATATTTATAAGTGGAGATAATGTTTAGCTCTGCATATGAAATCATCGATGACGTGCTTTGATTGGGACGTTGGTGTTTACCAAGCAACTGCGCGTTCACAGAAAGATTCCTCGTGACTTAATAAATTTGGCCGAGTCCAATGACTGGAAATGCACTGCTATCAAAACAGGGGAAAAAATGGAGTATGCATTTAGAATGGTGATAAATAATGTTACATGTGAAAAGGAATAGATGCTTTACATGTGAAGAAGTGGGACTACAGTGCTATCAAACAAGACACTTCTTAAACAAGTGTAAAGAAAATTGTCTTAGGTTGGTGATGCGTTACAATCAAACGAGGGCACCTAGTAAATAAATGCACTTATTGTCTATTTGAATGCATTAATGGAGTCCACTATCAAGAGATGTGTCAAAGGCATGTGCCAAATAAATATTGACAATATATTTGAACATAATTTCAAATAATGATAATGAAAACTAAAATGTACACGTGAAACAAATATGTCGAGTCTTATTATAAGAGGGGAAGTATACCTATCGATCCCAAATCTTAGGTTAATGCATATATAATGTTTATATGTATGCATACCCACTAACAAATCAAATATCATTTGGTAAAAATATAAAATTATTTTCTAATATTTGTATATATGCATATTTTGTAGAACTTGTTTTGTAGGTAGTTTATCAACTTAATTTTGGGTGGCTAATTCATGAAACAATGTTTTTCTTTATTTTTTAAATTTTATATCTTATGTCATAGTTTTTACTATGTTCCTAGACATGAATGCAAAATTTGATGACATATAGGGTTTTGTGTTGTCTACAGTCATCCTTGGCCCCTCTTGCGTCATACTGCGCTGTTAGCGTAGGAAACTCCTCTTTTCCTGTGTGTACGACTGCATTTAGTGTGGTTTTTGTGTTTTAATATGCCTTCAACTAACTCTAACCTGACAATTCATGCTGGTGTTAGCAGTTTGTCAGCTTTTCTCAATGGCTCCTCCTCCGAACAAACAACCTTGAAAATTTGTTTTGAAAGTCTTTCATGAGGTAAGTGTTCTGAATCACCAGTTGATGTGGTTTTGCCTTTACCAGATTTTGATTTTGCTTGTCAATGGTTTGAGCAACATACCCTTGTTGGGTATTTTGTTGGGAGAACTCCCCCTGAAAGTGTGCTTAAGGAGTGGGTCAACAAGGCTTGGGCCCACCTTGACATGGTCCAAAATTTAACCAAGGGTA
>VDFB02281492.1:2719537-2730917 GCA_007258455.2 Sequoia sempervirens | reverse complement strand
TTCTTCTTGTTCTCCAAACCACTTTCCCTTGCACATCTTCCAGAGTTAGCAGACACAGATTTGTTCTCCAAAGCTAAGAACAAGCACTCACTATCATCAACCTCATAATCAGATTCATCATCACAGATTCCAGCTTCTTCTTTAACATAATACAACTTCTTGAAATTCTTATCCTTTCTATCTTTATGATCTTTTTTCTTCTTATGTATAACTCTATTCGGACATCTTGAAGCATAATGACCAATATTACAGCAACTAAAACATTTAAAGGGCAACATACCTTTATACTTACCAGTACCTTTCTTCAAATTTATTGTAAAGTTCACTTCCAACTCATCTGAACCATCACTATCGGGATCATATTCAATCTTTGTTGCTTTAAATGTTGTTTATGTCTTCTCCTCTTTGTTTCCAAACTTTCTCATCTCAAATGTAGTCATGGTGTCAAATAGTTGTTCTTTAGTAAACTTCTTAGGATCACATACTTCTTCAATGACTGAGACCTTATCACTATAGCTCTCTGGTAAGGTCATTAGAATCTTCTCTATTATATCTTCATCTTCCAGAGTTCCCCCTTGATTTATAACTTCATTTGTTGCAAGATCAACCCTCTGGAAATAGCTTGCAATATATTCACCTTCATCCATTTTTAGATTCTCATATCTATGCTTTTCCACCAGCTTCTTTGTCAATTTCACTCTATCATTTCCTTCATAAATATTTTCCAAATTCTTCCAAACTTCATAAGCAATTCCCAAAGAAATAACTTTAGTTCGCTCTATCTTAGATAAAGCACTATAGATCGCATACCTCGCTTTTTCATTCTCCCTCAAGCAAAACTCGACCAAGTAATAGTAGGGACCACTTGTCTGCGTAAATATACTTCCTCAACAACCTTCTAGGTCTTGTAACAAAGATAGATTATGTAACCTCTCATCTTCACTTTCAATCAATGTGAAGTTAGATCCGCCAACATAGATTTCAGCTCGCATCTTATCGATATACCTTCAAGCGGTTAATCTCTTCACCAAGGAACCAAAGCTTTGATACCAATTGTTAAAGGGTGCAAGACAACTGAGAGGGGGGGTGAATCATTTGTCACCAAATTCAAACACAAACTTCAACCACTTATCAATTTCTTATCCACTAAATTCTATTATTAACTATGAACATGAAATGTAGAGAACAAAAAGAAAAATCAATACAATGAACACTATATTTTATGTGGAAAACCTAATGAGGGAAAAACTATGGTGATCTAATTAAATCACAATATAAAGTAATAGAAAACTGAATACGAGAGGCTCACCAGTGTCAAGGGCTCACTACCTAGATACAAAGGCTTACTACCTATAGAAAGGACTCACTGTCCAACAAGGAGGCTCACTTCCTATAGATATAAAAGATTACAGAAAAGATCCACCACAAAAGGTTACACACACTCGTGGCCTTGATCAAAAGAATTGTAGACACCGTCAACTCACTGCTTTCAAGAATCTAACAAATTAAAGCACTGTTACCTCAATTCACTTTCGCACAACTCTTCTCTTCTTCTTGATTCAATACACTTATTTGCAATATCTTGACTTGCATTTATTCCCTCTTAAACCTTAGAAACTTTCTCCAAGGTCAGCTACATACACTTCATTTTATAAATTCAAATAAGGTTGGCAACTCAACATTCCCACGATGGAATGGGATGAGAGTGGACCACACCAATACTTAACTGCAACCCAAAACAACGTCTTGAATCAATTACATGCCTCCTTAACTTTAAAACTTATCCTTTGTATAAAGTGTAAACACCAGGTCGGCCAAACCTAATGAAAACACAAATGAACATTGAAGTACACACTTCCCAACAAGAAGATAATACACAAATGACATAACGCACTCCATCATGCATGAGAACACATCTCAGATACCTTCAAATACATCAACATCATCTACAACAACCTTTAAATCCTGAACACTTCTCACCAGTCCATCTAGACAGTACAGATACACATAGTAATATTGAAACTTATCTTCTAGAGCACCAAACCACGAACAACTTTTCCAAAACACAAAAAATAAAACAGTGGAGGACTGTGGAGCAGAGACATTTCTCCCATTCCACAAACAAAAAGCTCTGCCAAACCAGTGAACACAACTTTCACACTCCATCAAACCAAAAGCTACAAACTAGGAGATGTGACCAACAGATTCCCAAAAACAACCCTTTAGATATGCACAAGCATAGGATCAACACAAAAGAAATGCATAGCACATACCAGAGCACATTTTGAACACATACATAACTTTGAATTCACTTTTTATTAATTTTCTCAAAAGCACTTGGTAACCCATCATATCAACATATTTGCAACATCATAAAGATAGCTCCATGTACTCACAACATCTCAACAACATCTCAACTATACATGCACATTCTGCAACATCCTGTATTGTGTTGACATCAATGAAAACATTAATGACAACACCACCAAACTTGCTCATACTTGCAACAGACCTAGAAAAATGTTTTGAAATGTAACCATGTCAGCTTGTATAAAGAAGAGCTCAAATTATAAAACATTCATTGGAACACATTTGAATCTCAACCATTGATCTTCAATCTTCACAAAAAAAATGAATGGCTCACATTCAAACCTTTAGAAAATATATCGTGTTGAAAATTCCACAGTCCTTCCCATAACACACACATGACACTTGCTGAAATATCATGCATTCATGAAATGAACTCCACATAAAAAAATCCTTGTGCAAAGCCATGAAAACTTTAGGACTCCTCCAACTCAACAAATAGAGTACACATGTCACCATTTCACATACTTGTGGATGCACAGTCTTGAGAGAAAATGTTTCTATGAAGAAAGAGTCTTGCACGAACATGTGTTGCCCACCTAAAATATTTACTTTATACTTTAGGCTTAGGAAAATATTTTTGAACTAAAGAAAGTGGTAAGCAGGGATGGTAAACAAACATTTCCTAGAGACATAAGATGTCACTTAACTGACTAGAAACCAAATGGAGCAAGTAAAAATAAATAAAACATAAAGTGCACACCCATCTGAAACACTTAGGCTTTAAAGAACTTGGGTAAAACTTGACTCCCCTTGCAAACTTTGTATACATAGCCTTGAGATAGAACATTGAAAACTAGAATGACTGTACACCCTAAAACTTGAAACTTGAAATGAGAAAACATATAGATAATCTGAACTTATCCTCCAAAAAACAAAGCTGGAAATATTATAATGCAATGAAATGTGATGAAATTTTCATTCTCCCAATGATTATCCTAAATAGTAACATGATTTTTCCTTACTATATAGACTTTAGAGAACCCCTATGGTACATCTTATCATTTGAAACTTGAATCATGCATACCTTTCATATGTACCTTATTATCCTCCAAGCTACAAGATCACATCTTCAAATATGGAAAAATATAGAGAATTCTCTTGAGTTACTTTAGTACAACTTCCTATGCCTTTAATTTTTTGAAACCTTACATACATTCTTTCATCACATATGCAATGCTTTACATTAAAGGACAAAGAATACAACATTCACACCATCATAGATAATAATTACAAATATTTTCATCAAAATCAAGAACCACAACTTCTTCATATCAACATAAATTTCAACCTATCAACTTTCACTTATTCATTCAAACAACAGAAGATATGCTACAACTATGTACATCGTGCTCATGGAATTTATCATCACTTCCTTCTCCTTACAACTCTTTTGATAATCACTCCTTAGAGTGCACCTCTAGACTCTTACTCTTTTGACACCTCTAAACATCACATGCAACCTTCCACGATGCACCATTATTGACATCAATGAAAACACATGCAACAATCTCCTCCTTTTGCAATGATGGAAAAATAACCTGATATGTAATTTCTCCCCCTTTGATATCAAGGGAAAAGGGAAAGTGGTCTTCATCTATATCTGCAACAACATACAAGTGTTGAACACACTAGAATACTAAGAGGGGGTGAATATATGTGCTTTAAAATTTAATACCAATTAACTACTATTGATGTTGAGCTTTTTGGAAGAATACAAATTTTTTCATTGATGAATTTGTTGGCAACATGAGCATGTGGGATGAGCACTAGTTGTATAGTTATGCATTGCAGTGTTGTCATTGATGTCAACATTTGTATTACGGTACAAAGACCATTGTCTGCGGATCAGTTTGGATGGCTTAAAGCATGGTTGAGGATGATTATGAAGGAAATTTTCAAAGAAGGTTTGATCTAATTAAAAGTGGTTGGTATGAAATTGACTAGATGTTGTATACACTTAAAAATGGTCATATCACATTGTCTGGTAATTAATTAAATATTTTTAATATTTAATTAAAATCTTTTGATTCTATCTACGTATAAATAAATTTAAATAATTTATTTATATTGTTCATGATTTCATTTCGATTAGATATTTAATCACCTTTTCATATTCATTTCTTAATTAATTAAATAAATGTTATAATTTATTTTTATTAATTATCCTATAATCTTAGTTTAAATATTTTATTTAAATAAAGATTAAAATATTAAATTCTTCTAAATATCATTTATAATTAAATATTCCAAAATATTTGATTATTTCCTCTAATCCAATATTCATTTTTAAATCATTTCAAAATTCCTCCAATTCAATAATCTATTCATAATTAAATATTTCCAAAAATATTTAATTAAATTCTTCTAAATATTTCAAAAATCTTCTAAAGTCATTCATGATTAAATATTACCAAAATATTTAATTAATTCTTCTATAATTTTCAAAAAATCAAAAATCAAATATTAAAAAGCAATAAAGGAAATTAAATAAATTTAAATATTTATTTAATTTGGGATTTATCTTCAACTCCCGGGAAACAAACTGCCAAAACAGAAAATTAAATTTCTCTGTTCCTGTGCAGGCTTGTTCCCGTGGGTTGAAGACAAGCTTCCATTCTTCTCTCCAACCTCTCAACCTCCTCCCTTTTCTTCTCAACTTCTCAATCTCTCACCATTCAAACCTACCAGACAATTCACAGCCGTAGATTCTTGCCAGCCGGGATGAAGCTTGCAAAAAAATCTATAAATACAGCTGCCGGGAGCTCCAAATGATATAGAATTTGAAGCAAGAAAACTATAGCCAAATTACAAGCAGCATTAGCATTCATAGAGTATTATCATAGCAATAGTATAGCAATCATAGCAATAGAATCATGACTCATCTCATCTACAGCCCCTGTACATAATTACAGCCCCTGTCCATCTTCACCATCATTTAGGATAGTTTTCCTTTGCATACTCGTTCTGCAGCAGTCATTTGGAGAAGCTCACACAATCTGAGAGCCAGAAAGCTTCAAACCAATCTCTGGAGATAGAGAAAGACGGAACGTTCTTGAAGGATTGTTATTTTATAGCCAAGTTTATTTCAAATTTCTTCAATTTAAAGTTCTGTTAATAGTGTTTTGTTTTAATTAGATTAACAATAGAATACATTACACATTTTTGGCGCCCACCGTGGGGCCTTTGCCCCTTTTTAATGTTTTGTTTGTAGTTTTTTTTTGATAGGTTACAGGAAAAACAGCGGAATAGCGCAGACGACACGTTTTCGGAAAAACATTTCCAGTTTAGCGCCCGTGATAAATCTTTCAGCGCCCGTGACTAATCTTTCAGCGCCCATAAAGTCTGTTTCAGCGCCCTTGAAGTATTTTTTAGCGCCCGTGACTAATATTTCAGCGCCCGTGACTAATCCTTCAGCGCCCGTGAAATCTGTTTTAGCGCTCGTAAAATCCTTCAGCGCCTGTAAAGTCTGTTTTAGCGCCCTTAAACTCTGTTTCAGCGCCCTTGAAGTATCTTTCAGCGCCCGTAATGTTTATTTCAGCGCCCATAATATTTTCTTGCAGCGCAAATTTTTAAAACACTGTAATCTATAATCTGTACTTGTAGTTTAGTTTTAACTGATTCTGACGCAGCCGCGGACAGTTAATAATCTAAGGATAAAATTTACCAATCCTAGGGTAGTCATCTAAAGGATAAAATGAAGCAATTCTAGGGTAGCCATTTAAAGAAAAACGAACCAATCCTAGGATAGACAAATCATTTTTCAATTTTAGCTTAAAATGAATTTTCTCTTTATGTGAAGCAAAATCTTCACTTAGTTTAGAAAATTTTAGTTTGGTGCTTAAAATTGAATCTAGTGTTTGCTTTGTTCTCAAGTGATAGGCCTATGCTCTCCCCTTAACTGGGTGATCAAAATGCCAAACTCACTTATTCCTTTTTATGCATCTTTAAGTTTTATTACAACCTTGTAGAGAGCCTGCTCTTGTGGGAAAAAGTACTCACCGAAGAGGAACGACTCAAGTGGGTTCAAGCCAAAGCCAGGCTATTCCACCCCACTATAAAATTTAAAGCAAAATTGGGGAAACCCTCTTTTGACGGTAGTGTGCATGATAACCATCCCCAAAGCCTTTGTTCTAAAGGTAGGGAGGTCTCTCGAGGGAGTTTATCATTTGCCGCACCGAACGGAAATCCTTACTACGAACCTAGTGTAGTAACTAACCAAGTCAGTATCCAAACATCATTTCAATTACAGTGCAGGGGAGGGAAGAATCTACCCCCAAGATACTCACCATATAACTACCAAGGATTGTTTGCTCAGGGGATCCGGTATCCACTTCCGTCACTCTGAGTACGCACCTGGAAAAGACAAAAACACGAGCGCCCTTTCGGGGGTGACATGGATGTGTGAGTCGACGCAGTTTTAAGATGTGGGCTGTTGATTGCTATGATGACCTACTTGAGAAACTAAGAGTGAGTCTGTTTGAAGTGCTTGTCATGTGTAAAACCTGTTAAAACAATTTTTGAAAAACATTTTGGTTACACACTTGATGTTTAGCATAGGACTTAAAAACAATTGTTTTCAACTTGTTTGATGTGTTTTCATTACATTAATTTAGATAAAGATCATCCAAAACACTCATTATCATATTGATCAATCTCATGTTACGAGATTGGAAATCTACAAAGTTTGTAAAAAAATCCATTTCCAAAAGGATTAAGAAGCCAAAGAAACCTCTCAACCACAAGAAATTATTGAAGAAACAAAAATTCTTATATCAAAGTCGAAAAGTTTTACTTAAATATAGAACTTTTCTTCATAGGTATCATGATTGTGTTAGAGGTCTTTCAGATGATTATGCCATAGAGCCTTTGTATTCACAAGCTTATTTTCAAAGAAGAGCCCTTTCTCAAAGGCATAACCATAGTCAACGCATCCGTTTTAGTTATATTCCCCAACCAGCAATTGAATACTCTACTCGTCCAAATCAAATCTTACAATAGAGAACTTAGAAAACATTGGGCATCTATCACAAAATTCATCTTTTTACAAAGCCATGATCAAAACTTCATAAAGTGCAACAACCATCCTTTTCTAGATCTTTTGCTTATATTCCCACCAACAGGATTTTCATCCTTTCACTTAGGGAACAACACAAGTTACAAGATTAGAAAATTTCATGTAAGTCATAGAATTTTCATTCTATCTTGACCTTCATACATACCACATCAATTGCACTATTTCACTCTTTTGATCAAAAGTGAGTAAAATTTTGATACAAATCTATGCCTGTCTTCACGAGATCTCAAAAACAAATGGAAAAAGACGAAGGAGAAACTACAACTAGTAAAATGGGTGATCGAAATGAAAAAGAAGAGGAAACATTTAATATTGATGAGATAACGGAAGAAAAGCTTCAAGAAGCAGAACAAGATCCTCAATTCCATACTCTTATGGAGAGAATCCTAGAACATAACAAAGAAAAATACTTCCTTACATTAGCTAATCAAGGAGCTAAGTTGCCTCACACCTTTGACATAGAGGGGATTAAACAAAATCCTGAAAATCCTCCTAATGACTTTAGTGCTCTTAACCAACAGATAAAAGAGTTACAAGGGCAAATAAAGGAAATGCAAGGAGGTACAACAAAGAAATATGTTTTGGAAGACATATCTCCTTATCCATTTGATAGGAGTCTTCAAATGATCCCATTTCCAAAACATTGTGAAATTCCTAAGTACGATAGGTATAATGGAAAAACCGATCCCATACACCATGTTAGGGATTTCCGAAACATGAGTCTTGAATTTGCCTATGATGATACTTACTTGATGCGATTATTTCCACGAAGTCTAGGTGTACAATCCATGGAGTGGCTTTCAAAAATCACTCCACCTATCAAAACTTTTGAGGAGTTGATAAATCAGTTTATCTCACAATACGCCTACAATATTCAACATCAAATAACAATGCTTGATCTTTGTAAAGTGAAACAAAAGGTAGGAGAACCCTTTACTACATTTTTACAAAGATGGAGAAGGTTATTTGCACGATATTCTCGTCCTATTCCTGAAACGGAAAAGATGGATATTTTTATCAATAGCCTTGATCCAGAATTAAGCTATAGGCTTAACCTTCATTGTCCTCATAACTTTGAAAAACTGATTGAAAATGCAATCACTATTGAAGGGGCCTTGGTTAAAAGGGGAGTGACAAAACTTGATAATCCAAGTACATCAAATCAAAACAACGATAAAACAAGGTTTTGGAATAGAAACAAAAATGTTGTTAATGATGGTATATTGGATGCAAATAATTTACGAACAAGGCCATCCGTTTTCAATCTATCAAGTGTTCCAAGAAACAATTCACAAGGAAATACAATACAACAAGGAAACAACAATCAACAAGGACAAATTTCCAAGCAAGAGAACATGACCAATCAAAATACCAATCAAAATCATGGTAATTTCAATAATAATCTTGGCAATGCCCAAATATCAAATCCGTCTAGACCTTCATTCTTTTCAAATCGACGGACTTTTACTGCTTTGGGTCAATCTCTTGAATCTGCTCTCAAGGAACTTCTTGATAATAAAGTTATCACTTTGCCACCACAAAGAGATTATGAGCCACGAGTTAAACCAACATCATGGAATGACTCGTATTATTGCAATTATCATCGATGTAAAGGCCATAGGACAAACAATTGTCAAGCTTTGAAAAATCTAGTACAAGATTTAATTGACAATGGTACTGTTACAATTGAGGGACATCATACCAATGATGATCATCAAGCATTCAAAGATCCTTTGCCAAATTACCAAAAGGGGGAAACATCGGGTACCAAAGCCAAAAGCATACATAATGTTGAAGACAATATAATCCGCCATATTTACACAGATGATAATCGGATTAATGTTATCAAAATTAAAGGAAAACAAGAATATCAACAGGTTAATGTAACAGCAAGAGGTCAAGCAAAGGTTGTTTTAAAAGGAAGTTCATCTAAAACAACTATTTCTTCTCCAACTCAGTATAATCTGGTAGATCAATTGAGAAAAACATCAGCTCAAATTTCTATTCTTGAACTTCTTAAAATATCCCCTATACACAATAATATTTTAGAAGAAGCGCTTGTGAACACAACTGTTGATACTGATTTAGATGCAAACAGATTTCAAGCCATGGTGGGACATTTGTCTTCCCCCACTTGTCTTTCATTTTCCAATAAAGATGATGCTTCTATGACACATCCACATAATTCCTCGCTCTATCTTGAAGTCATGATCCATAAACATCGAATTAGACGTGTCTTAATAGATGGAGGAGCCGGTTTGAATATTTGTACCTTAAAATTAATAAATGCCTTAGGAATTTCAGAAAATGAAATTGATTCACGAAGGAAAATAACCATTAAGGCATATGATGATGAAGAAAGAGCTTCTAAGGGATTAATATTGCTACCTATCAGAGTGGGACCTGTTGTGAAGAATACTTTTTGTCAGGTTCTAGATCGAGATCTGTCTTATAACATACTTTTGGGTCGTCCGTGGATCCATGATATGCAGGCCGTACCATCAACATATCATCAATGTATCAAGTTTCCGTATGATGGACAAGAAATAACTATACAAGCTGATTACAATAGTACCCAAACTTGTTCTAATCTTAGGGTGAGTCAAGATGTCTTTGTGCCACACAATAGAGAAGCTCTTGTTGTTTCTTCTTCCAATCTACAAGTCCAATAGCAAGAATTAACAAAGAATCTTGATACTAAGCTGAAATTTAAAGACAAAGGGATAGGTGAATATTCACTATCTCTTTCTACTTTACCTCCTTCTCCAAGATCACATGGATTACCAACTTTATCAAATCAAAAGATTGCAACTGCTTCTACATCTCAAACTTCCGTGCCAATCACAAAGTTTGATGGAAAATTCATTAGAGCTAATACCACTGAAGAAGAAGCTGAAGATAGGGACATTCTAAATTGGCTATACAAAGATGAAGATGAATCTCTCTTACACATTAAGTTACCTAAAGAACAATATGGTAAAGGGTACGCTATCATGCAAAATATGGGTTATGAAGGAAATGGTCCTATAGGGAAATGAAGAGAAGGAATTGTGGAGCCAATTCAGCCTATTTCAAAGCATTCAAGTGATAAAACAGGACTTGGATATGGTAAAGATAAAGAAGAACTCACTTCACAGCAGACATCATTAATTCATGAAGGAGAATCCGTGTCAGATAAATCTCATGAATCAGTTTTCCAATTGCAAAATAGTTCAGATACTGATTCTAATGAATATGAATGGGACACCATTTATAATGATGAATTCTGGAAGGATAAACAAGTTGATATTATACACAAATATGCACCTGTTCTTATACAAGGAGAAGGGTCAAGGCCTTCACTCGATTATGTTTTACAAAACGATCATGACTCAATTGAGGAAGAATCAGATTCTAACGAGATGGATAATCAACAGGAGAATACCATCATAGACCTTGTCTACCATGAGGATGACAACCACATCATGACTTTGACAATTCAAGACCTTACCCAACATAATGATCCTATGCCTTTAGTTTATCGAGAACTTATAGATTGGGATATTGACGCACCTATCCACATTCCTACATTCAGTAATGATGAAGATGTTATAACTTTCCTTTGTTCCTCAAATGAAGAAAACAATTGTTTCATTCAAGAATCTTATACTCATGATTTTGACAAGGAGATTGTCAAGTCTCTTAGCTGCAAAATAAATGAAATAAAAGATGGATCTATTGATGAAAACCGAAAAAAGGCAGTGATAGATCAAAACAAGAGAAAAATAAAGAGCGAATCTAACAGTGAAAACCTTTCTGAGGCACTGAAGGATGAGAAACTTGACACTCTTCCCAAGTATTATCATGAAAGATCTTCTATTTTGATTGAACCAATAGAATCAATCAACATAAGTACAACAGAGCAGCCAAAAGTTTTGCAAATTGCAGCATCATTAA
>VDFB02281492.1:2669586-2715472 GCA_007258455.2 Sequoia sempervirens | reverse complement strand
TAATGCATCACATTGAGCCTTGAGTCCTCTACTTACATATAAAATATTATAAAAAAATGTTATCATTGTATTGTGGCTAGGGTGGTCAGACAAACACCTACTTATTTTTTCCCTAAAATTTAAGTACTATTGCATTGAAATTTCAAATTTTAACCAACTAGATTTTTTTTAAAATAAGCTTAGTAGTTTAGAAATGACATTCAATTTTCTACAGATTCTATTCTTACATATTTTTGAAATAATATAGATAACTTATTCAAATTTTTATGTCAAGTTGCATAACTCCGACTTTTCTGAATTTTTTGCCACTTAAGGGCTTGTTTTTTTCATGATGATCCTGCACATACCCATCTACTAAGGGGGAGAAACATAAAGAAAAATCTTGCGAAGTGTATTCAGAGCTATTATGGTGCCTTTGATGGTTTTTCACATGATGTGTTTCCATCAATGACAAAGGGGGAGATTGTTGCAAGAATGGAAAGAATGAAGGTGTTGTCATTGATGCCAACTTGTCAATTGATTATTAACTGGTTGTTATTAGTTGTATATGTTGTGGATATTGAGAAAATTGTATTAAAGAAAGATTGTAGGTGTCCAGTGGTTGCTATGGGTTTTGCTCCAGGATTTTCTCCTATGTTTGTGCGTTTCAGATATGTTAATCATGGTTGTTAGAAGATGATATATATCCAGATTTTTGGTTGTTGATTCATTGTACAATGCAAGTTATGTTCACCAGTTGTGAATTATGGTTCATTGTGTTTGTAGTTGAGGTCCGAGAGAAATGTTGTTGGTCCAGATTTCTCTTTGGTAAAGTCTTATGACTTGCAAATCTAGAGTTGAGTTGATTTTATTGCATTGAAGATAATTTCGGGATCTAGAAGATTCATGCTTAATGGTTCTATGTGTTTGCCACTAGTTTGGATGACCTTGTGTTGAACACTACTTTTAAAGTTGATGAAGCATGTTCAATCTATTTGGGTCCTTATGAAGCATTTGTTTGGGTTGCCCTCATTCTAATTCCACCCTAGGATGTTTTGGCGCTAGCCTAATTGGAATTTAAATTTGGATGCCCAAGAATTTGGACATGTTTCAAAGTTGAAGATGGTATAAATACAAGATGAGTTTGTGGTGAAATAGAGAAAGTGAAAAGGAGAGATAAGTGCAAAGAAATAGAGAAAATAGATGTGAGATTGATGTAAATCAGTGAGTGTGTGTGATGCGAGTGTGGAAGATCAATGCGAAGCCTAAATGCTAAGTTTTCAGAGGTAGTGAGAAGAAGGTGTACTCTATCATTCATGCATGTTTGCAAGTAGTTGAGAAAATTGTGGTGGATTTCACCATTGCATTGAGATTGTCTTCTCTCTATAACATATCTCTTCTATCTTCTTTGTATCTCTGTGATAGTGAGCCCTCTGGGTTGTTAGCCTAGTTGGACATTGAGTGATGATCCAAACAGTGAGTCCTTGTTTTGGTAGTGAGCCTCATTTCTCAGGCAATGAGCCTCTTGTAATTGGTTTTGATATTCTCTATAGTGATTTAATCCTCACTGCGGTTTTTCCCTTATTGGGTTTTCCTCATAAATCTGGTGTTATTGTGCTTGTGTGATGAATTTAAGTTTCTGCATTAGCATTTAATGGTTAATAATTTAAGTAGTGTTAATAATTAGTTTTAGTGAATGAATTAAAGGTTAAATTTGCAACAATTGATTCACCCTCCCTCTTAATTGTCCTATTCAACATAGAGGACTCATCTACACCATGGTGAGGTACAAATTCATTCCTTACTTCACCTTCTTCCTTCTTCTACCATACTTTGTTCATTTCCTTCTTTTGTTAACTAATGACAAACTTCTTTTCAGGAGCAAAATATCTTACACTCTTTCCCTTGGAAAACCTTGCAATGTTGATATTAATGACAATAGTACTGCAATACAAAACTGTACAACTTGTGCTCATCTCACATGCTCATGTTGCCAACAAATACATCAATGAAAAACACCTTATTCTTCCAAAAATCTCCCCCTTTGTCATTGATGGCAACATTCCTTAATTATCTCCAAAATTATTCTCCCCATTTGGCATCAAGGGTAAAGGGTGCATGCATGCAACAACAATCTTATATAACTAATTCCCCCTGACAAATATATTCATATATATATATTGGAAAAATTGAATTAAATACCCCTAAAAATGCTATTTACCACAATCGAACTAGGGTGATCCCATAATACTGGTTTACGATTTTTGGCCAAACTGGACACTGGAATAACTTTTTTTAACTAAATCTTCACTTTCGGGCACCTATTGCGGCTAAAATGTGAGGAATTTGAAGATGATGCAAACTAGCGTTTCGTGAAATTTTGTCTGTAGACTCTAAATATTATTTTTTCAAAATTTTTGGAATCATATTACACTTCTTTTTCCATCTCCCTCGAAAACTAGTTTTTTTCAGAAAACAATATTTTTAAAAAGTGACGCTCACTGTATAATGCATAACTTTTTTTGCATTAAGGATAAAATTCTAGTTCTTTCAAATTTATATTTTTAACACTGATATCTAGTGCTTCCACTGGGTTAGATAGTTTTTTATTGAATATTTTTTCTTTAATCAAGTTTCGAAGTCAAACCAATTACAATTCAGACATAGCACGACCGTATAATGCGTAACTTTTTTTGTATGTATCAAAATTCAATTTTATTTTGTTGGATCAAGGACTTCAATATCTGGTGCACTCATATTTTTCAAATTTTTTTTGATAATATGCTATTTTTCGACATGTGCAGAATAGATAGCTTTAGTTTTTAGTGAAAAACCTATGTTTACTAAAACTAAAAAAACAAAAACATAATAAAACCAAAACATATTAAAATTATATTCATTAGGTAGCTTGTTTTGAGGACTACCTAATTCTAGTTGGTTCTGTGAAGTCTCTCTTCCATTTTCATTTTACAACCAAGCTCATGCAAAATTTTTGAGTATTTTTGAACAACAAGGTAAAAATTAGAAATTCCTTAAGGTTTGATTTGAACTAGGGTTCATTCAGTTCCCCTTCCATGGGGTTTCCCATTTATTTTTTGGTCGATTGGTTTGTACATGCATTAAATGGGTTCGCTCGAACCCTGGTTTGAGTGAACCCTCTTTTGGCTTGTTTGAACCCCCAAAATGAAAAAAAAATGGCATGGGGTCATTTTTTACAAGTTTTCCTTCCCCATTCAAATTGTAAACCACTTTTGTTAGTTTACCCACCAAAAAAATTGTATCAAAAAATAGTTTACACCATCTGCATATGTACATAGAAATTTGGAACAGTAAACTAAAATGCATAAAAGAGAGAAAAATACTGTCAACCAGAAGAAGTTGACCCTTGCAACTTCTCAAGGTGATCCTACCATTCTTGTTTCCCTTCTTCCCAAATATTTTTGGCAATGCTAAGCATTTTTCTCTAGGTTTCCAATTCCATCAATAGTTTTTCACCTTCTTCTAGAGTGTTGGGTACTAGATTAAGCTTTGAAACCTTATTAGCACTCAATAGGGCACTAGAGATACATATGAAATTTGAGTTCACCAGATCCCTAAGGTTTCCAAACTGTAAGATGGTATTCTCTTTTGCACTTGCAGTTGGAATAGTTACTCATGTAATTGATCTTCTATCATAGACCTTGTTCTTCCATCCAGGTCATGTGTCAGATCATAGGCATTGGAAGCTTTATTAATCTAGGACTTAATTGAGTCCATTTCATCCTTTATGCAAAAAAAGGGATGCTTTACAAACTTTTCTTCCAAGGTCCTAAATCAACCTAGAAATGTGTAAAAATCATAGAATAAATGTGTAAGGACAAAGCTAAGGTAGAAAAATCAACTCA
This sequence comes from Sequoia sempervirens, assembly GCA_007258455.2. Classification (NCBI taxonomy): domain Eukaryota; kingdom Viridiplantae; phylum Streptophyta; class Pinopsida; order Cupressales; family Cupressaceae; genus Sequoia; species Sequoia sempervirens. Next base: position 2,711,609 of record VDFB02281492.1, on the reverse strand, counting down.
CCTGATAATATCGCTTGTCATGGGCTACCTGATCTCTTAGGAGGTCCAGTCTCAGAGGCTCATAATTTATTTGACTTAAAATCTTCAATCACTCTTTGTGATCAGGTGAAAATATCATTTCAAAAATAAGCAACAAACAAAGGAGTGCAAGAAACAAAGATTAACACCCTACACCTCAAGGTAGGGAAAAAAATTTAACTTAACAAAATAAATGGAAATTTTTACCTTGTCAAGTTGTCCTTTGATTGGCCCTTGATTTCTGATGTTGTGTATGCTCCTTTGATGGCAAGTGAGAGTGAGGATGCAAGATGGTTGCAAAAATGGATGATAATGGATGCAAGTGCAAGATATGAAAATATGGCTAAGTGTGGCTTCAAATGATAAAATTGCAAGAGTTTGGCTATAGCATGCAAAAGTTCTCTTGAATGAGAGAAAAGAGGGGGTATTTATAGAGAAAGTTGAATTCTCTAGAGAATTCAGTGGTTGAGATTGAGCCACCATGGCCAAGATGAAGGGCTATGGTGATTTGAGGACTCACAAGCCCTCACACTTTGACATGTGGAGGGTGAAGTGGCTAAGGATGTGATGATGTGTAGGTGAGGTGGAAGGAGAGTGCATGATGTGGAGGAAGGACAAGTACCTTGCAAGTACATTGGGAGATGAGAATATTTGCTTAAAAGGAAAGTTCTTGTTCCCAAATGGTTGGAAAGTGACATGAGAGGAATTTTAGTGTTCCTCAAAAATATTCATGGGGAAGAGGAAAGTAGTTGGAGAAAAAAATGTGAATTAAATTCACATTCTTGGAAGAATCCCATGGACAAGACAAGGTTCCAAAAACGGAAGCACTTGTTTACATGTGACTTGATGTGACAAGTCAAGGATTCCATGGGGAAGAGTCCACATGTGACTTGATGTGACAAGTCAAAGATCACATGGGGAGGAGAAAAAGGAATTTAATATTCCTTGAAAGGATAAAAGGAATTAAAAATTCCTTGGGGGGTGATCAGGCTAGTTAATGAAGGATTAGAGGAGGGTTAGGTGGCTAAGAGAGATTAGGGGCCAACTTGCAAAAGTTGGAGGATGACATGATGCATCCTAATCAAGGATTAGGCATGTGCACATTCCTAATGATGGAATTAGGAGGTTGATGAAGATTAAGGAAGGGATGTGACATGTGAGGAATTAAATAAATGTCATATTTATTTAACTCATTTGATGAAAGGGGTAAAGTATTTAATTATTAACTAAATACCTTAGGGGTTTAGATGATTTAAGGGTATTAATTAAATAATAACAATATTACTTAATTAATGCTAATGAGAGGATACTTAGATGAAAAGAGATAAATTTGGACCAATGTAAGTGTCCAAATTTAGGTGTCTACACTCTTCACCAAAGTTAAGCTACAAGAAGGTAAAAGACAAAATAGTTAGAAATTACTTCACTTTTTGCACTTATATAAGTTAAAAATTAGGGTTTTTACTATATTAGGGTTAAAAAGTATCTTTCATTCAGATTAACGTAACACTTGGAGCTAGAGAGCTCTATTTTTGACATCGTTTATTGAATTGGAATCATTATTCCGCTTGCGTCCTTATCATGTGGTATGGTACTTGGAAATACCCTATGATGTGACCTACCTTATTCGATGTGGTTAGACTGCTATGTTGATTCTACCTCCATAAAGCAAGGGGAATCAACGGTGGGCATACATATACCCCAAATTGATTTCTAAAATAAGTTAGATAAGAGAATTTTTGGACAACTAATGTATTCATTCTGTAGGATGTGGTTCCTAACATTGTGGTTTTGTAGATAGCTATAGTGGGGGCTTCATTCTCCCGTGTTATGAATCAATCCATAGGAGTATCCTTTTATGAAATGAAGTGCATTATTTAGAGTCCTTTAGCTTGCATATGCATGTAGAGTCATATGGGTGTGAATGTGTGGGCTAGATGTAATGACATAAATTGTACCCCTTTCTTAGAGATAGGGAAATTTCTCTTTTAATCTAGACCTATTCTAGTACCCTTGCATTAATTACCCTTTAATTCATCATTAATAGGCCCCTAAGACCCTTTATTTCAAATCTCAAGGTTTATTTCAACTAAAAACCCAACAAAATCATCAAAAACACCTAAAATTTTAACAACCCACCCCAAAAATCTAGGGTGGGGCTCATACACCATCTTGGGCATATGAGTTCCCCTAGGTGGGACCCATACGCCAGGGTTGGCGTATCAGTCCTAGTTGGGGTTTTTTAAGGGTTTGAGAAGGAAAATCACCTTTTAATTCAAATTTTTGGTTGACGTCAGCCTTAGAGATCTGAATAACAATAAATTAGGTGTTAATTCCTATATAAGCAATCTTCTAAGTCATTATTTCATCTAAGCAAGCATTTTCAAGAGCAATTTCAAGATCCAAGCATTCAAGAGTCTTCAAACATTCTTTCACAAGAGCATTCAATTGTCAAAAGTAAGAAAAGTTGAAGTCTTGGAGCAACATTAAATTTTTTTGCAGTTCTTCAAGCTCACTCTAATTCAAGATCTAGCATTTTAAAGGGTTGATCATGGTTGTCTATGGTGAATCATGATGGATTCTAGGTTGGGGAGATGCAACTAGGCATCAAGCCAAGCCTAATGAATTGTTTCCTAAGTGATTCCATCGTCCATTATCACTCTACAATATGCATAAGGAAGGTACACACATTATTAGGGCTCATTTGGGTGATTAGAGATCTCTCAATGTGAGTCATTCATCATCATATGTCATTCATGCATCTTATTCTTGCACATTAGAATAGGGTTGCATTGCATTTCAGATTTCCTAATCTTAGACACACTCAAGGTTAGGGTTTACATTCCTATTTACATGCATATTTCATTGTTTCTATAAAGGTTTAATTACCAAACTAGGGGTTTGACCAAGGCAAACTCCCATAAGAAAATCAAGTCTATATTTTGTTTTGTAGGTCTTTTTTGCAGATCTAGATTCATAAATCAATTTGGGATAAAAGAGCAAGTGTTGAAGTGCAGATCTAAACTTTGAATTCCCAAAAAAGAGAAACACGACTGATACACCAGAAGTGGCATATGAGTCCCACTACAATAATTTTTTAATATTTTTGTAGATTTAGATACCCATTTTATAGAAACTTGTTCCTATATAAAAACCCTGATTTGGGACCAATTCACCCAAACTGGCGTATGAGTCCTAGTAGGTCAAATTTTTAGGATTTTTAGCATTTTTGAGCTCATTCAAGTCTACTTCAGGTTTCTAGGTGCATACATTTCATCTTACATCTTGTTATTCTATTTTGAATACATTTATATGTCATTTAGTGAAAGAATGCATCATATTAGGGTTAAGCATTACATCTTGCATTCCATTTGTCTTTTCAATTCCTAACTTGGTGGTGAACCCCTAATTAGTTTACAATTAGTTCCTAGGACAACCTTAGTGCAAAATCTCTTTCTCTTTTGCATTGAGATATTGAGGGTTATCCATGAGTGAAATAATTGGAAAGTGGGTGTGCTCTATGTTCTAAACCATACAAAAGCACCTATCCCATTTTTCGTCATTTCAAGTTGCATCTAACATATGCATGAATTATAGTTCCATTGAAGATCAAAATACAAAATGTATGCACTTCATACTAATTTGAATTAATACTCTTCTCTACTCTACATTCAATCTATATTCACACAATTCACATCCACAAACTCTGATCACATGTCACTCTACACAAAACATCAAAAGGGATCCTTCATATATATCTGCTTCATCTACAACATCAATTAGGTTGGCCTAATTAGATGTAATATGCAAAATATAAATTTTTGGCTCAAGATCTATACACACACGTTGTTGAACACTTAAAATACTAAGATGGTGGGGTGTATTAGTATTCTCTTAAACCATTCAAACATTAAACATCCAATCACTAATGCATATTCAAATTTAGTAAGGAAAGAAAGCATGAAAATGTCCACAACATCACATAACACATGAACATCAATATTTTTACATGGAAAACCCAAAATGGGAAAAACCACGATTAGGGTTAGCTCACAATATATATTATAATTGGTTATAGTATATTACAAAAATGCTCACTGTAGGTGGAATCACTCTCCAAGTGGACTCACTGTCCACCAAGAAAAATATAGAAGAGAGATGGTAGCTCACAACCTATTTTTGAATTGTTAAAATTGCATCTTATGTATGCATGAATTATAATTCCATTGAAGCACAATAACAAAATTTATTTGATTCTAATTTAACACTCCGCCTCACTCTTCATTTACACAATTTCAATCTTCAAGTTAACATTCATAACTTAACTTCACACTGCTCTACTCAAATTCACATCACACACAATACATGTCACATTTATCTCGCCAAAACATAAAAAATAATCCAACTTATATATCTGCATCAAGTATAACATCAATTAGGTCATCCTAATTAGATGTAATTCCCAAAATGTAACTTTTCAGCTCCTAAACTTTTCACCTGCATAACATGCCACAATTCAAAACTCAAAACTCCTTAAGATAGGCCAACATGGAATTATAATAGATTCTACATAAGATAGCAATACATATTTAGCCTTCACACAATATCAAATCTGTTAAGTCAGCTCCATATAAGACCTAAAAGTAAAAAATATTCATTTGCACATCTCGACATGTGGACCTAAAATCTTGATGCCATTTAGAATTCATGCTCAACTAACATCTAACAACTTATCTTCAATGTCACAAGGCTAAATCCTCATCCACAGAGAAGTGTGAATTCTTCCTTATGAACGCACAATATAAAAAGGTAATTGTGAATTGCCAATCCAAACTCTATTACTCATATATCTCTCAAACTACTTGTCCAAACAAGATGAAATATTGGATTTATGAGCATATGAAATCCACCAAAATAATGCTAGAAGCACAAAGTGATATCTTCATTTGCAGAGTGGTGTGGACCCAAAAATTGACACACTATTACATTGAATTGGTAGATTTGACACAATCAAATTTCTATGCAAGGAAACTTTCCAAACCAAATCAAATTACACAAATATCTTACTTAACAACTCCAAAACCTTTTAGGAATATTCAAAATGATCCAAAACAATGTTGACATCAATGACAACACTGTATCATAATGTTTTGTACCTTCCATGCTCATGTTTCCAAGTAGCATCATTAATGACAAACTTTAGCAATGCCTCCAACCTTCCAAAACATGCTTCATGCTAAGATTAAAATAAAATAAAATTAAAATTAGGTCATCATGGACCCAAAATAACACCCACATAACATATCAATACATAATCAACCTTGGTAGCACATAAAATTCATTAGGTCGACACTGGTAATGACCTAATAATAAAATTTTCCAATTGAACACCCACATTCAGACACACATACCTGAAAAATTTATGCATTTTGGAATACACACACTACTAGCACCTATCAACCTTCCCACAAAACTGCAAAGCTCGATTCCAATCCATGGAGAAGTGTGGATCCACCATAACATATGCATTGAATTGGAAAACACCTATTACTATCAGGTTGATACACTGTCATTCATTCTGTATAAGTGCAAATTTGCACCCTATGTGCAATTCCCCTTTTTTCCTTTGTCCACTTTAGAAACCAAGTTCGAGGTTTAATTCCACCTGGTGGCCCATCGCCAGTAACATACTTTGGTGCCTTTTTTTGGAGGTCGATGGAGGCTTTTCGAGGACGCCTGCATGGCATGTGGTGACATCAAGGTGGTGTGGCCACTGCTCCCGATGATTTCATGTTGAGCCCAGAAGCATTACACTTCCTATTGGGGCCGACGAATTCTCTTTAGCCACCCGACCCAAATATGGTCATTTTCTCTCTCACTCCTTCATAATCAGTCTTTTAGCTTGCATTAGGAGGTTGGATGAAGATTGGAGGAACTCTACGTCACGTCAATCTCATTTTGCACTCACATTCTAGCATTCGAAGCATTCCATAGCAACAACATCAACACTCCACCACATTAGTAGAGCAAGTGTGGAACAAAGCACCATTGGAACAGAGGCTTGAGTTCCTCTCATTTTCACCCCACATGTGCAGCCTTGAGTGCTCTTGGTTGAGGTGGTAAGCTTTCACTTCTCTCCTCTATTACTTGGTTGAGTAGCATAACACTATTTTATAGTGCTTTAGTTCTCTTTACTTCATTTCTACTTCTCTATCTATTTGGCTATCTGTGTTGGTGGGAACACCAAAATGGGGTTTGACTGAGGTAGGCCCCTATATAGCCCCAACATTCTCTCCCTCTTGTGTGTAGGTATTGAAGATGCTCATGGGTTGGAAGCTTCATAACTCACACGGTTGTAAGTATCTCCTTCCTTTCTTCTCCTTATCTTTGTCAATTCTACTACTTTATCGCATTCTTTCATTTTCCTACATTCTGTCAGTTCTTAGTAATCCATTTGCTAACAGTCACTTAGTCATTTTTTGTGACAAAATCAGTCTCTGGTTTATATGAGATGCCAATGTGCCTTTGAGATGCTAGTGCGTTGTGCTGTCGTCTGCTTTCTGCGCTGGCATCCTTTGGCCAAGAGCCTATTAGTTTATCTAGAGAACGTCTGCGACCTACTCTTTCGGATTCTAGAACTCTTGTTGCTGTTCCATTGAGGTAATATAGGGTAGTTCACCCCGTGAGGATCTCTGAGTGAGGAGAACTCATGAGTAGCGAATCCCCCTATATCACATTTTGGGTAACCTAACGTGAAGAACAATATTCTTTGAAAAACCAAGAATTTATTTACCCCTACTTGGCAGGCTCATAACTTTTGACTCAGTTCTTGGAATTCAAAATCGTTTGCACTGTTGGAAAGGTCTCCTAGAGAACTGGTTTAGTCCCTAAAATACTAGTGCCTTTGGCAATTGAATTTTAGGGACCAACGGAAGATCCAACATCAAATTCCATTCTAGAGACCTCTGAAAACATGATTTACTAGAACATAGAAAATACCAAAAAAAATTGTAATAGATTTAATATCTTCTTTTATTAGTTATGTTTCAAAATGTTAATGACATTCCATTTCATGCATATGATGGTGACTTGGCTTTACCGATGTCACTTGGTATATTTGATCCTTCTCATCAGATTCCTCTTACTTTAGAGGGTATCTTGTTGCAAGAAGATGAAATCAATGATACCTTTCTTAATATTACTCTACTTTCTACTCATTCCAATGCACTCTCTTCTAGAGATGATGCATTTGTGAATGATGAAGCTCCCTCTCCTTCCAATGCACTCTCTTTTGGAGATGATGCATTTTTGAATGATGAACCTCCTTCCACATCTGATTCTCCTTAGATCAATGTTGAGAATGTTCCTTCAAATAACTATTCCACATTTGATCTTGTTTGGATTGATGTTGAGAATATGTATTTAAATAATTGTTCTACTAGTTGTGATGATTCAGTAAATGTAATCTATGTCTCTACTACCCCTCAAAGGCCTAAGAGACCAGTTATTTACGTGACTCCAACTAGTCCTTATCGGTGTTCCATTTGATGGTAACCCTCCTACTATTCCTATGGCTCCCTCTTATGGAACAGTAGCCCACACTTATGAGAATAGAATGAATAAACATCCAAGTATCTCCTTTAGTTCCAACCCACAACTAAAGCCACCCAGTGATAACAATCTTGTCGAGTTAAACTCAAGTCCTCCAGATAAAATCCAATCATGGACTTGCTTCAATCATTTCTAGTTTATCAAGGCGTTTCGTAGTTTGCAAAAGATCCCCTTGCCTCTTTAAGAAATGATGGGATGCTAATGAATTGATGTTTTGGCATTCGTGCAGATCTGGTCAATATCATGCGTTTCACTGCAAGAGCCCCACCCATGGAAGTGCATAAAAGCAGATCTCACGATTATAGTCAACATTAATAAAATTGGCATTAGACATAATCTTGTTGATGCTGGTTCAACATTCAATGTATGTAGCATTGATCTATTGCCTAAGATTAATGTTGAGTCATCTTCTCTTAATACTTCTTCTGTTGACATCTGTGGGTTCGATAATGTTGTGCAACAAGCTCTAGGTATGATAGTATTACCTTTGTAGCTTGAACCAATTACTATACCTATCCTTGCGTATGTTATGTCAAAAAAGTTACCTTATAGCCTTCTTCTTGGTAGACCGTGGATTCATGCTATGGGTACAGTCCCGTCTACCTTGCATAAATCTATTAAGTTTATTTGTAACAATCAAGTAGTCACAGTTAGGACTGACCCTGATGCTATGCACTTACATGTGAAATAACAGCTACTGGTTAGGCCTCAGTTGTACCTACTCTTATACCTTAAGTATCTTCCACTATGTTGATGTTTACCCCAATAGTACCTACTACAAAGGATACTCTCGAGGTAAACATCCCTAAAGAAGATCCTTCTAAAGTAAGGAGTCCTAAGTGTGCTCCTTCTACCTCTTCTCAAAAGAATGTGTTTCTTGGTGATGATTGGGGTTTTCTAGAATTTACTAAATCCTTCATTGGAGAATATAAAGTTGACCTAATCCACTTAGACCTCCCGATAACATCATCCACACCCGCTATTGAAGATGACCATTCTTCTCCATCGCGGGGTAATGTGAATGCAAGTTGTATTGTTCTTGGTGCCAATCCTCCTTCTGAGGAAGATGATCACACTTATGTTAAGGAGGTTAACATTGGTAGTCCTATCAAGAAGGTTGATAGTGATCCCATAAAGAGGCACAATCCCTGTTTCCAGAATGATGCTCTCTATGGAGATCCTCCTCCTTTGTATTCTATCTTTGTGCCTTCTTCTTCTTCTTGTGAGAAGTCAAACTTTTCTCCACAAGAGAAAGGGTTACTTCTTGCTCCCCATCCTTTATCTGAGCAAGAGTGTATTTTTTTGAGCCTTCTCAAAGCCCGCTTAATCACTCTTCCTTCTCCCACATGCAAGAAATCTCATAAAATTGATGGAGGAAAACATTCTTTCTACGCATACCAATGAGTGTTTGGTCATTCCACTAGCGAATGTAAGGACTTGAAGGATAAAATACAACAACCTCATGATTCAGGTGCCATCAAGATCCCATTTGATTGACGCACCTACTTTACTTTGCATGACAAGTCATATTGAGGTTTACTTCTATCCTGTTTGAAGTATTTTGCATGGTTCTCCTCCCCTGTATGTTGGGGATAGTGATAACTTGTTACAAAGATGTGTGTCCTTCTCAAGGGCCCCTCTCTTCACTCCCTCTTTCAATTGAAGCGTCCCTTGAGTGGACCCCTCTTCCTTTTGAAGGGTTCCCAAGGGACCTCTTTGAAATTCTTTCTTTCGAAAGAATTCTTTGCGTCTGGCTTGGGGAAACCTAACTAGATCTTACTTTTCAAACAACGTGTCCCTTGAGTGGACCCCTCTTTTTTCACGCTAGGTTCTTGAGGGAACCCTTTGAAAGTTTTTCGGTCTATGTGACTGACCATTTTAGGCATGTCCTATCTATGGATAGACATGTCACCACTTTTAGGTGCATCCTATCTACAGGTAGATGTATCGATGCTTTTTGACATGTTCTATCTGCAGGTAGACATGTTGCCACTTTTAGATGCATCCTATTTGTGGGTAGACATATTGACGCTTTATACATGTTCTATCTATGGGTAGACATGTAGCCACTTCTTGAATCTACGGAGTCCGCTTCCTTGAGGCTTCTTTCATGTGAGATTTCTTGAAGGATACCTTCCTTATAGGTCTGCAGGTCTGTAAGGTGCTTTCGTGGCCTCTTCCATGCGAGAGATCTTGGGGGATGCCTCCTTGCAGGTTTGTGGGCTTGTAAGGTGCTTATTAGTGATACGGGTTCTCCTCCTTGAGTGGGGTTTGATTTTATCACCTCTTTTGTGGTGTAGGTTCTACTCTAAAGAGGGTTTTTCTATCATCACGTGCTTTTTAGTGATAAGGGTTTCCTCCTTAAGCGGGGTTTGCTTTTATCACCTCCTTTGTGGTGCTGGTTCTACTGCTGAGTGGGTTTTGTTTTCACCACGTGCTTTGTTCATTTCTATCTCTGTCTTCCCTCTTGTATATACCAGATATAAGATTTGTATCTTCATCCTAAGTATATGCCCTTCTTTTCTTCATCTTAAAATTCTTCTATGAGTTATTATTTGGGGATGATGCATAGTACCGAGACAACCTTTTAAATTGAGGTCTCTTTACTTTTTCAACTTGAATCCTGTAGCTTTTTATGTTCGAACTACACTATCTGTTGTAGGTTCTTGTTTAATGTATTATCTACTTCCTCGACAATTCAGGTATATATTTACAACCTTAATCTTTCTTGATCTACTTTACCAAGCACTCATCAGTATTCATGCTCACTAAAGTGGGGGAAAAATGTATGAGAGCGAATTTGTACCCTATGTTAAATTCCCCTTTTTTCCTTTTTCCACTTTAGAAAACCAAGTTCGGAGGCTTAATTTCACCTAAGCCTATTGCTTGCAACACACTTGGCACCTGTTTGAGCGTCGATGGAGGTGTTTCTTTCGGGGATGCTCACACAGCATGCTTATGTCCTTGACAGATTCTCTCGTTAGGAGGCTACAAAGGAATTACACTTCCCATTAGGGGTGGATTTGCAATGCCCTCCTTTGGCCACCCATCCCAAATATGGTCATTTCCTCTCTCACTCCTTCATAATCAGTCTTTGAACTTGTATTAGGAGGTTGGATGAAGATTGGAAGAACTCTTTGTCACTTCAAGCTCATTTTTCACTCACATTATAGCATTCCAAGTATTCCATAGCAGAAATATCAACACTCCACCACGTCAGTAGACCAAGTGTGGAACAAACATCATTGTAGTACAGGCTTGAGTTCCTCTCATTTTCTCGCCCATGTAGCCTTGAGTGTTCTTGGTGGAGGTGGTAAGCTTTCAATCCTCTCCTCTATTACTTGGTTGAGTAGCTTAACACTATTTTGTAGTACTTTAGTGCTCTTTACTTCATTTATACTTCTCTATCTATCTGGCTGTCCGTGGAGGTGGGAACACCAAAACAAGGTCTGACTGAGGCAGGCCCCTATATAGCCTGAACATTCTCTCCCTCTTGTGTGTAGGTATTGAAGAAACTCACGAGTTGGAAGCTTCATCACTCGCATGGTTGTAAGTATATCCTTCCTTTCTTCTCCTTATCTTTGTCAATTCTACTACTTTATCACATTTTGTCCTTTTCCTACATTCTGTCAGTTCTTAGTAATCTATTTGCTAACAGTCACTTAATCATTTTCTATGATAAAATTGGTCTCTAGTCCATATGAGATGCTAGCGCACCTCTGAGATTCCAGCGCATCGTGCTATCGCTCACTTTCTACGCTTACATCCTTTGGTTGAGAGCCTATCAGTTTGTCTAGAGAACCTCTGTGACCTACTCTTTCAGATTTTAGAACTCTCGTCGTTGTTCCATTGAGGTAATATAGGGAAGTTTGTCCTGTGAGGATCTCCAAGTGAGGATAACTCGTGAGTAGTGAATCCCCAATCCCCCTATATCACACATTCAACACCAAGATCCAAAATAATATGAAATTATAGATTTATACTCTTCTAACAACCATCAAAATCATCCCAAAATGGTAAAGTGGATCAATTCAGACCCAAAAACTAGATGTCTTGTATACCAAAATTACTTGTATTGGCACTTAGTCAATTTTCATATCAACCACTTTTCCCAAATCAAACCTTCTTTCAAAATTTCCTTTCAGAATCATCCTCAACCATGCTTAAGCCATCTAAACTGATCCACACAATGGTTTTCATACTAGAATACAATGTTGACATCAATGAAAACACTACAATGCATAACTGTACAACTAATACTCATCCTACATGCTCATGTTGCCAATAGATTCATCAATGAAAAAATCAATATTCTTTCAACAAAATCAACACCAATAGTAGTTAATTGGCATTAAATTTTAAAGTATATTGATTCACCCCCCGTCTTAGTATTCTAGTGTATTCAACACATGTATATTGTTGCAGATATAAATGAAGACCACTTTCCCTTTTCCCTTGATTTCAAAGGGGGAGAAATTACATATTATGTTAGTTTTTCCATCATTTTTGAACCATTGATTTTTGGCTCTTATGGACAACTCTTGTTCTTCTAATGTTTTTCACCTAAAAGGAGAGAGATAGGAGAAAAAATGCTAATAGTTCATTCAAATTATGCAATGTGTGATGTTGTCTAACCTAAATGAAGTTAACTAAATGCAATTGACTAATCTAAATGAATAAAAATGAATGAAAAAATGAGATTTAAGCTATGTTTGAAAACACACTATGAAATGCCAGCAATGAAGTAAATGAAGAAATTATGCATAACAGAAAAGAATAGGATGAATCTGAGTGCACCTGGTAAAAATCAGATGAATCTAGAATTTTGTGGACACTGGTTGAAATCATTGGTTTCTCACTGTGGGACTCATTCACCCAGGGTGGCGAATTAGTCCTCCTCCTAGTGAAAATCTGTCAGAAGTAAGTTTCTGTCTCTCGAGATCCAAAATTTGATAAAATTTAGATTTTCAGTCCTAAGGTGGGACTCATTTTCCATAGGTGGCGAATTAGTCCTCTCCCAAATATTTGAAAAATTAGGAGACAAATCTGCAACACTAGATCTAAAAATCACTGCTTGTCGGGTTGCCAAAGTCAATTCTATAGAAAACGGACATAAAACCTTCTCCAAGCTTGAAATAGACTTAAGTTGACTTGAAGCACCTAGTTGACTTGTAAACCAATTTTCAACACCAAAAATCTTGTCAAATCTGCACACAAAAGGTTGCAAACAAACATGCAAAAGGGGGAAAATAGTTTAAGGTTAGTGAATAGGGGTTTTCCTTGGTCAAACTCCGCTTTTGGTAATTAAACCCTTAATGAAATAATATAATGCAAAGGAATGATTAACTAACAACATGTAAATGCTATCAACTTACCAAACCCTTAATGATGCAAGTTATAAGTAATGTTAATGGCTACTTCAAAGTGCTTGAATAGTGCTTGAAAAGATGTAAAATGTTTGAATGCTTGAATGAATAGGTGAATAAGTGAACTTAATGAATGGTGGTTGAAATGAGGTGAAAATCACTTATTTATACACACTTGTGCCTTAGTTAACCGTTCATACCTCATCACAGGCCGACATCAAGTGTTTTGAATAAAATCCCAAAAGGAAATTTAAAATATTTGAATTTGGGACCAAGCGGGACTCATTTGCCACCCATGGCGAATGGGTCACACCTAGGACCTAAAAAATGTGTGTCAGGAAATATGTTGTATTTAATGTTGTTTGTCGAGATAATACTAAAAGTTACACTTAATTAAGCATATGAGAGCATAAAGGGGTTTAATAAAGTATGAGAAAGGGATCAATAGTGAAGATGTGCCTAGAAAAGCGTGAAAGATTTTTACAAGACTTTACAACACTTCAAAATAGGACTTGTTGATGAATAAAAAGTTTTTTTTAGGTAAATTTTAATTAATAGAGTGTAGAAGAATGTAGAAATCTCTTACATCACTTCGCAACACCTTCACAAGACGTCGTTCTTTGAATTTTAGTACCTAAATAAGCATGTTCAAGCCATGTTGCAACATAAAATCAAAGAAAAATAGTTCCAACACCATGAAACAAGACCTAAAAGGCCATGAAAATGACAAGGAGCCATTTTTCTATGACACAATTGCAAAAGGAGGATATTGTTGCATGTGTTTTCATTGATTTCAACAATGGTGCATTGTGGAAGGTTGCATGTGATGTTTAGAGGTGTCAAAAGAGTAAGAGTCCAGAGGTGCACTCTAACGAGTGATTATCAAAAGAGTTGTGAGGAGAAGGAAGTGGTGATGAATTCCATGAGCATGATGTAGATAGTTGTAATATATCTTTTGTTGTTCATTAATAACTGAAAGTTGACAGGTTGAAATGTATGTTGATATGAAGAAGTTGTGGTTCTTGATTTTGATGAAAATATTTGTAACTATTATCTATGATGGTGTGAATGTTGTATTCTTTGTCACTTAATGTAAAGCATTGCATATGTGATGGAAGGATGTATGTAAGGTTTCATAAAATTAAAGGCATAGGAAGTTGTATTGAAGTAGCTCAAGAGAATTCTCTATATTTCTCCATATTTGAAGATGTGATCTTGTAGCATGGAGGATAATCAGGTACATACGAAAGGTATGCATTATTCAAGTTTCAAATGATAAGATGTATGGTCATAGAGGTTATCTAAAGTCTATATAGTAAGGAAAAACTATGTTGCTATTTAGGATTATCAATGGGAGAAAGCAAAAGTCATCGCATTTCATTGCATTATAATATTTAGCTTTGTTGTTTGGAGGATAAGTTCAGATTATCGGAATGTTTTCTCATTTCAAGTTTCAAGTTTTAGTTTGTACCTTCAGTCTAGTTTTCAATGTTTTATCTCAAGGTTGTGTATATAGAGTCTACAAGAGGAGTCAATTTTTACCCAAGTTTTTTAAATCCTAAGTGTTTTAGATGGGTGTGCACTTTATGTCCTATTTTTTTAACTTGCTCCAAGTGGTTTCAAGTTGGTTAATTGACATATTATGCCTCTAGGAAATGTTTGTTTACCATCCTTGCTTACCACTTGCCTCAGTTCAAAAATATTTTCCTAAGCCTAAAGTATAAAGTAAATATTTCAGGTGGGCAACATCTATTCACATAAGACTCTTTCTTCACATAAACATTTTCTCTCAAGACTGTGCCTCCACAAGTATGTGAAATGGTGACACATGTACTCCATTGGTTGAGTTGGAGGAGTCCTAATGTTTTCATAGCTTTGTACATGAATTTTTTTATTCATAAGTTCATTTCATGAATGTGTGAAATTCTGACAAGTGTCATGTGTGTGTTATGGGATGGACTATGGACTTTTCAACATTATATATTTTCTCAAGGTTTGAATGGGAGCCATTCATTTTTTCATGAAGATTGAAGATCAATGGATAAGATTCAAACATGTTTGAATGACTATTTTCTAATTTGAACTCTACTCTATACAAGCCAACATGGTTACATTTCAAAATATTTTCCCAGGTCAACTTGTGTTTGTTCAACGATTTTGAATTTGGGTTTGGGCCAACATAGTTTTATTATCTATCATCGTAGATCAATATTTATGCAAATTGTTGTAGCATTGTAAAAGTGTGTGATAGTGTGTGTGATAGTATGGTTTTGTGTCTATACATGATCATGTAATTTGGGCAAGCTACTCATGATCAATTCTTCATGTCAAAGGATGTTTAGGTATAAAGGTAATGTTGAGAAAGGCACGCATGGGAGCTTTAAAATTGACAAAATAGAATTGAAAAATCACTCTATAAGTGCATGATAGAGATCTTTTTGTACTCTATAATTTAGTATTTTGTATTGAGGTTTTTGCCTCTTATTGTATTTGGTTGAAGCCACTATTTCATTGAGATTGGTGCATGTTGTATGTTGAGGTTGGTGCCTCTTATGTACTAAGATGGTGCTCAGATTGTGAGATTGTTGTCTTGAAAATAGGTTGATGCCTATTAGATTATTTTAGGGATTGGCGTCTCTTGTAGGTTGGTGCTTGCAAATCATATGTACTATCTAAAATTTACTTATGAGGCTAGATTTGGGCAGTAAACCCAAGGAAATTTTATCACTATGGTTTTTTTGTTTAGGGTTTCCACATAAATTTGGTGTGTGTGTTTTAATTTTTGTTCCTAATGCCTTCTTGAAGTATAATTGTTCTTAAATATTTTGAATGGAATTAAATGTTAAATGATTCATCCCCACTATCAATGTAGTTGTGTTCAACACTAGGGACCTCTTCCCTTACCTCAACCATTGTGTGCTCAAGATCTTAGATGTTGTGTTAGGAGAATGTGCCTATCCTAGTGATCTATGTACTAGAACATGCGTATATTTTTACCATTGAGGGTGACATTATAATTTCTATTTTCTTGTGCTAAGGGAAGCCTTATTTTCATTCATGTACATCTCTATTTTATATTAAATTCATGATTTTCATGATGTACTTCCTACTTTATTGTTAAATGATCATTATTAACATTTACTTTACATGATTCATATGTTTACATGATTATCCTTAAATAGCATTAAATTTCATGCAATATTTTCTCTTCCCTCTATTTATTTGCACACTATTTATGCAACCAATTGGAGTGTGATTCATTTATTGTCCCTAAATTCTTGAGTTGAGATTTTAGGGAGTAGGAAGTTCTACATAGAGACTCATTTTCATGTCTATAAAAATCTTTATCATATAATTTTAGAGAGCTTGAAATTCCA
The DNA here is from genome assembly GCA_007258455.2 of Sequoia sempervirens. Lineage (NCBI taxonomy): Eukaryota > Viridiplantae > Streptophyta > Pinopsida > Cupressales > Cupressaceae > Sequoia > Sequoia sempervirens. The sequence goes on along the minus strand of VDFB02281492.1, from coordinate 2,695,237 downwards.
CATAGAAACATACCATATCATTTTCTATATAGGAATAATTTTCTAACCTTGCTTCTCAATTTTAGTTTTTTAATTTCCTAGACTTTTAAGTAAGTTTGTATTTTGCATGCCTATTTCATTTTTTAGATATAAATTGCTCATTGCACATATTTTCATTATTTTCAATTTTTCAAGGAGCACACATGTCAAGGGTAATGAATGCACAATGATATTTAGTGAGATCCATTACATTATATGAATTCAATACCCTTTTATGTCTAATTATTTTTAATTTCATGCATGTTTTGTGAGTGTTTCTTTAATTTTGGTATAATATTATTTTAGGTTTCACATGCCACCTTAAAGTAGGTGTAAAATGTAATGGTGAAATTTGCATACCCTTGCTAATTACCATTTAGTTTTGTCCCTATTTTGAGAGGTCTCCATATAATTATAGATCCAAAAAGGGTAAAACCTTGTACAAATTTGAGCTTATTCATCTATCTACCACCCTTATTTATTTACACATTCCCACATATCTAGCTATACATTATCTATTTTCACACACATTCTCATATGCCTAACATTTATTGCATCCTCCATTTTTTGACATTAATTCTGCACATAGATATTGTCTCTCCCTTATCGTAGGTCAATCCCATATGCACATATATAAACCCAAAATTTTAAAATTTAAATCCAAGTTATGTTTAATCCCACCTACTTTGTGTTTAACTAGGATAACTTCACCTTAGTGATTTGATAACCTTCTTAAATAAATTTTAAATACTTATTATCAACAAGAAGTAGATAATTTAGTAAAACAAAGAATAAAAGTGTGCTACCAACATGATTATATTTGTAGGTTACATAATTAAATTATGTCTATACGAGTGACATAAATTCATGAGATCAACCTAGAAACAATGACAACTAAACACATTATTTTAGACAATCAATACACCCAAATTATCTTTTTTTTTATGCTATGACAATTCACATACATGCATCATCAAATTATTCTCTTCTTCAAAATACTACAAACTAAATACCCCAAACTAAAAATAATAACAAAATAAATACCCCAAACTAAAAATAGTAACAAACTAAAAACCCAAATTAAAATTAAAGTTTAGTTAAAACATAAAATAATAAACTTTCAAAAACTAAAAATAAATAGCATTTTTTTTTATCTATAAAGATAAGAAAAAAATTAAATATATTTAATTATTAAAAATATTTGCTATTAATTAAGAAATTATACATATTTTTAAATGAGATTGCCTTTTAAAATTTATTCATTATATTTTAAAAATTTTATTTATAAATTTTATTTTTATATTAATTAATAAAGATAAATATCATAAAATTTAATAAATAATTAAAATAGCTTAACATTTAACAGTTAGAAATAATAAGTAGGAGGTATTTTTCTACAGCGTTTCAAATTATGATATTGCTATCAGGATTCAACCGCAGAAGCTTCTCGAGTCAAACCCGCTGACCCATGTTTCATGAGAGTAGAGGACTAGTCAACCTATTGACCCATGTTTTATGAGTAGTGATATTGCTACCCGATAAGTATCATAATAGAATACTGAATGAAATATATTAAAAATTATTTAATATATTTAATACATCTTACAGCACAAAAATAAAAATTTTTATTTTAACATAAGGTAACACACATCCATCACCCATATAATATAATTGAAAGGTGTTAAAACATAAATACATAAATATATCTGTCACTTGTCATGATAGATTTAATCCTGCCACTAGCCCTTCATTACAGAGATGTAATAGTCTTACAAACTATTTTTTATTATCTTATTATAGCAAACTTAGATAGTACCACCAAATATTTTTAGGATGTTCTCCTCTGCTTTGTATGTTTGTGATATGTCTCCTCTGCCTTCATACACCTCAACCTCTCTATTGTTTAGTGGCTGCACATCTCTTGAATTCCACTTCTGTTATGCAACAATAAATCTGTTACTTCAATGGAATTGTTTGTTTTCTTTTCCTAAACTTTACAATTACTTTGAAAAATAGATATTATTTTTTCATCATCTGAAAATGCAGAAAAAATCATCGTCATGACAAATTCACCTCAAAGAAAATTCACCACTAGCAATTCACCGAAAAATTCATCGCTTAAAAATTTAAGACAGTAAATTGCTGATGGTGAATTTGCCTGATACATTTACTTTCAAAAAATTTAATACTAAATTTTTATTTTAAAATAATAAATCTGTTTATAGCAACTTTTGACTGCATTACATATTAATGTTAAAGTAATCAAATGTGTGGCAGTTAATATTGAAGATCCTCATAAAAATCATGGTAAAAATAAGATATAATATATGAAAATTTACCCCATGCAAGGCATCCCATAAATCTTCACTTGCTGGTGGGTAGCAGTCTTCACCTAAGTAGATAAAATAATTTACAATGTAAGTAAAAGAAAAACAGAATTGCTATGGAAAATGAGTAGCATGTTTATATGAAGGCAATAAGTAAAAGCAAAGCACTTGTTTCATTACGGTCCAGGTGACTTCCTCAGTGAATGGATAAGTGGTGAGGGATCCACTATATCGATAGTATGATGTGTCTCTTCCAACCCCAATTTTCTCGGGATCTATAACATCCAAAATCTCTTTTTCTTTTACATGGGCAATATCACGAATATAGTTCTGAAGCTGTGAACACCACACAATATCAACTCTATTAATGCATGTCAGGGATATACATTTTACTCAACATCTCATACACAAATTTCAAAAGAATTACATATTTATACAACAATAGAAAAGCAATACTACCTTTGCAAGAAAATAGTCATCATGAGGTCCAATCTCATAGAGGACACCAATAACTGCAATCTTGTTGTTATCAGATTTATGGATCATTTTCTATTATCATACGCCAACAGGTAAGAGAAGAGAAAGACAAGTAGTAACCTGAATTTCATAGCCTTTATTGATCATTTTTGCTTTTGGAGGTGGAGCTGAATATTCCTTCTTCAAAGGACCAAGAGCTTCATTGTTTTGAGCTTTCCAAGTTTGTATATCGATGGGAGATTGTTGCTCTAATCCTCCTGCACCACCATCCTCTTACTTTATAATGAAACAACACTAGAAAAACATAAAATGAATAATGAGTATGATTTTACCTTGGATTGGAGAGGAGAGGATCAATGCCACTCCAGTGAGCGCCAACATACACCTAAACACAATTCGCACCATCCTACAAGCTTGCAAATTCCAAGTAATCTGTAGATCTGGAATGGTTTCTTACTTGTTCATATGCTGTATATTTATAAATGGTGCTAATGTTTATCTCTGCATATGAAATCATTGATGACGTGCTTTGATTGGGACGTTGGTGTTTACCAAGCAACTGCGCGTTCATAGACAGTTTCCGCGTGACTAAATAAAATTGGCCGAGTCCAATGACTGGAAATGCACTACCATCAAAACATGGGAAAAAATGGAGTATGCATTTAGAATGGTGATAAATAATGTTACATGTGAAAAGGAATATATGCTTTACATGTGAAGAAGTAGGATCACAGCGCTATCAAATAAGACACTTAATAAACAAGTCTAAAGAAAATTTTCTTGGATAGTTGACAAATAGTTAATCAATTGACATCAATGACAACACTTTCATTCTTGCTTCATACTTTTAACACATGTTCTAATGACTATTTTGTAGTTTGAATTCTACTATGTACAAGCCGACATATCTACATTTGGAAATATTTTTCTAGGTCAACTTGTGTTTGTTCAACGCTATTGAATTTGGGTCTGGGCTAACATAATTGTATTATCTATCACTCTAGATCAATATTTGTGAAAATTGTTGTAGCATTGTATAAGTGTGTTTGATAGTATGGTTTTGTGTCTATACACTATAATGTAATCTGGTCAAGCTATTCATGATCAATTCTTCATGTTAGAGGATGTTTAGGTAATGTTGAGCAAGGAACATATGGGAGCTATAAAATTGACAAAGAAGAATTGCAAAATCACTCTATAAGTGCATGATAGAGACCTTGTTGTACTCTGTAATTCGATATTCTATAATGAGGTTGTTGCCTCTTGTTGTATGTGGTTGAAGCAACTATTCCATTGAGATTGGTGCATGTTGTATGTTGAGGTTGGTGCCTCTTGTGTACTGAGATGGTGCTTAGACTATGAGATTGTTGTCTCAAATAGGTTGATGTCTATTAGATTATTTTGGGGATTGGTGTCCCCTGTAGATTGATGCTTACAAATTATATGTGCTATCTAATATTTACTTTTGAGGCTAGATTTGGGCAGTAAATCCAAGAAAATTTTCTCACAGTGGTTTTTCCCTTTAGGGTTTCCATGTAAATATGGTGTGTTTTTTTTCATTATCGTTCATAATGCCTTCTTGAAGTATAATGGTGCTTAACTATTTTTAATGGAATTAAATGTTAAATGATATAATGATTCACCCCCCTATCAATATAATCGTGTTAAACACTAGGGATCTCTTGCCTTACCTAAACCATTGTGTGCTCAAGAACTTAGATGTTGTGTTAGGGGCAAATGCCTATTGTAGTGATCTATGTACTAACATGGGTATTTTTTTACCATTGAGGGTGACATTATAATTTCTATTTTCTTGTGCTAAGGGAAGGCTTATTTTCATTCATGTACATCTTTATTTTATATTATATTCATGATTTTCATTATGTACTTCCTACTTTATTGTTAAATGATCATTATTAACATTTACTTTACATGATTCATATGTTTACATGATTATCCTTAGATAGCATTAAATTTCATGCAATATTTTCTCTTCCCTCTATTTATTTGCATACTATTTATGCAACCAATTGGAGGGTGATTCATTTATTGTCCATAAATTCTTGAATTGAGATTTTAGGGAGTGGGAAGTTCCACATAGAGATTCATTTTCATGTCTATATAAATCTTTATCATATAATTTCATAGAGTTTTAAATTCCACATAGAAGCATACCATATCATTTTCTACATAGGAATAATTTTCTAACCTTACTGCTCAATTTTAGTTTTTAATTTCTTAGACATTTAAGCAAGTTTGTATTTTGCATGCCTATTTCATTTTTTAGATATAAATTACTCCTTGCACACTTTCTCTATTTTCAATTTTTCAAGGAGGACACATGCCAAGGGTAATGAATGCACAATGACATCTAGTGAGATCCATTACTCTATATGAACTTAATACCCTTTTATGTCTAATCGTTTTTAATTTCATCCATGTTATAAATTACTCATTGCACACTTTCTCTATTTTCAATTTTTCAAGGAGGACACATGCCAAGGGTAATGAATGCACAATGGCATCTAGTGAGATCCATTACTCTATATGAACTTAATACCCTTTTATGTCTAATCGTTTTCAATTTCATCCATGTTTTGTGAGTGTTTCTTTAATTTTGGTACAGTATTATTTTAGGATGAACACATTCACCTTAAAGTGGGTGTAGAATGTAATGGTGAAATTTGTATACCCTTGCTAATTACCATTTATTTTTGTCTCTATTTTGAGACAAGGTCTCCATACAGTTATAGATCCAAAAATAGTAAAATCTTGTACAAATTTGGGCTCATTCATCAATCCACCACCCTTATTTATTTACACATTCCCATGTATCTAGCTAGATATTATCTATTTTTACACACATTCTCATATGCCTAACATTCATTTCATTTTCCATTTTTTGACATTAATTTCCCACATAGATATTGTCTCTCCCTTATCCTAGGGCAATCCCATACCCACATATATAAACCCCAAATTCTAAAATTTAAATTCAAGTTATGTTTAATCCCAGCTACTTTGTGTTTAACTAGGAGAACTTGACCTTAGTGATTTGATAACCTTCTTAAAGCAAATTTAAATACTTATTATCAACAATAAGTAGATAATTTAGCAAAACAAAGAATACAAATGTGTTATCAACATGATTATATTTTTGGGTTACATAATTAAATTATGTCTATATAGGTGACTTAAATTCATGAGATCAACCTAAAGACAATGACAAATAAACACATAATTTTAGACAATCAGTGCACCCAAATTATCTAATTTTTTATGCTATAGCAATTCACATAAATGCACCATCAAGTTATTCTCTTCTTAAAAATACCACAAACTTAATATCCCAAACTAAACTTAAAGTTTAGTTAACACATAAAATAGTTAACATTCAAAAACTAAAAATAAATAGTATTTTTATTATCTATAAAGTTAAGAACAAAATTAAATATATTTATCTATTAGAAATGTTTTCTATTAATTAAGAAATTCTAAAGATTTCCTTTTAAAATTTATTCATTATATTTTTAAAATTTTATATATAAATTTTATTTTTATATTAATTAATAAAGATAAATATCATAAAATTTAATAAATAATTAAAATAACCCAACATTTAACAGTTATAGAAACAATTTGAATGAAATATATTAAAAAATCCTTCAATATATTTAATTACACTATTAAAAAATAAAAAAATAAACACATCAATCACCCATATAATATAATTGAAAGGCGTTAAAACATAAATACATAAATATATCTATCAGCCATCATGATAGATTTAATCCTGCCACTAGCCCTTCATTACAGAGATGTAATAGTCTTACAAACTATTTATTATTATCTTAACATAGCAAACTTAGATAGTACCACCAAATATTTTTAGGATGCTCTCCTCTGCTTTGTATGTTTCTGATATGTCCACAATAGGAGGATGGTCTCCTCTGCCTTCATACACCTCAACAACTCTGCCGTTTAGTGGTTGCACATCTCTTGAATTGGACTTCTGTTATGCAACAACAAATCTTTTACTTCAATGAAATGGTTTGTTTTCTTTTCGTAAACTTTACAATTACTTTGAAAAATAGATATTATTTTTGGTTCTAGGAAAATTCACTGCAGCAATTTATTATTCAAAAATGCGGAAAAATTCATCATCATGATAAATTCATCTCAAAGAAAATTCACTAACAGCAATTTATCGTCACAGACATTAAAAATTTAAGACAATGAATTGCTGACCCTGATGCGTTTAGTTTTAAAAACTTTAATACTAAATTTTTATTTTAAAATAATAAATCTGTTTACAATAACTTTCAACTGCATTACATATTAATGTTAAAGTAATCAAATGTGTGGCAGTTAATCTTGAAGATCGTCATAAAAATCATGGTAGAAATATGATATAATATATGGAAATTTACCCCATGCAATGCATCCCATAAATCATTCACTTGCTGGTGCGTAGCAGTCTTCACCTGAGTAGATAAAATAATCTACAATGTAAGTTAAAAAAAACAAAATTGTTATGGAGAATGAGTAGCATGTTTATACGAAGGCAATAAGTAAAGCTAAAGTACTTGTTTGATTATGGTCCAGGTGACTTCCTCACTGAATGGATAAGTGGTGAGGGATCCATTATATCGATAGTACGATGGGTCTCTTCCAATCCCAATTTCCATGGGATCTACAACATCCAAAATCTCTTTTTCTTTTACATGGGCAATATTACGAATATAGTTCTGAAGCTGTGAACACCACACAATACATGTCAGGTGTATACATTATACTCAACATCTCATACACAAATTTCAAAACAATTACATATTTATACAACAATAGAAAGACAATACTACCTTTGCGAGAAAATGGTCTGCATGAGGTCCAATCTCGTAGAGGATACCAATAACTGCAATCTTGTTACCAGATTTGTGGACCATGTGCAACTCTAAAGGGTACCTGGCCGTCACACCCAAATTACAGTATAAGTAGCCCAATCATTATTATGCAAAGCATCAAGGTATAAGTTATTACCGTAGGGAACCATTTATGATGTGTTCCGATGGGTGATGCCAATGACACTGCTTTAATTTGTACTCCACACCTCCTATTTCAAGACTGCCTGCATCTTCAGACCACTCTACCTGTATTCTATTCAACATTTTATACACCATTTTGTATTATAATAGGCCAACAGGTAAGAGAAGAGAAAGACAAGTAGTAACCTGAATTTCATAGCCTTTATTGATCATTTTTGCTTGTGGAGGTGGAGCTGAATATTCCTTCTTCAAAGGACCAAGAGCTTCATTGTTTTGAGCTTTCCAAGTTTGTATATCGATAGGAGATTGTTGCTCTAATGCTCCTGTACCACCACCCTTTTACTTTATAATGAAACAACACTAGAAACAAAAAACTGAATAATGAGTATGATTTTACCTTGGATTGGAGAGGAGAGGATCAATGCCACTCCAGTGAGCGCCAACATACACCTAAACACAATTCGCACCATCCTACAAGCTTGCAAATTTCACGTAATCTGTAGATCTCGAATGGTTTCTTATTTGTTCATATGCTGTATATTTATAAGTGGAGATAATGTTTAGCTCTGCATATGAAATCATCGATGACGTGCTTTGATTGGGACGTTGGTGTTTACCAAGCAACTGCGCGTTCACAGAAAGATTCCTCGTGACTTAATAAATTTGGCCGAGTCCAATGACTGGAAATGCACTGCTATCAAAACAGGGGAAAAAATGGAGTATGCATTTAGAATGGTGATAAATAATGTTACATGTGAAAAGGAATAGATGCTTTACATGTGAAGAAGTGGGACTACAGTGCTATCAAACAAGACACTTCTTAAACAAGTGTAAAGAAAATTGTCTTAGGTTGGTGATGCGTTACAATCAAACGAGGGCACCTAGTAAATAAATGCACTTATTGTCTATTTGAATGCATTAATGGAGTCCACTATCAAGAGATGTGTCAAAGGCATGTGCCAAATAAATATTGACAATATATTTGAACATAATTTCAAATAATGATAATGAAAACTAAAATGTACACGTGAAACAAATATGTCGAGTCTTATTATAAGAGGGGAAGTATACCTATCGATCCCAAATCTTAGGTTAATGCATATATAATGTTTATATGCATGCATACCCACTAACAAATCAAATATCATTTGGCAAAAATATAAAATTATTTTCTAATATTTGTATATATGCATATTTTGTAGAACTTGTTTTGTAGGTAGTTTATCAACTTAATTTTGGGTGGCTAATTCATGAAACAATGTTTTTCTTTATTTTTTAAATTTTATATCTTATGTCATAGTTTTTACTATGTTCCTAGACATGAATGCAAAAATTGATGACATATAGGGTTTTGTGTTGTCTGCAGTCATCCTTGGCCCCTCTTGCGTCATACCGCGCTGTTAGCGTAGGAAACTCCTCTTTTCCTGTGTGTACAACTGCATTTAGTGCGGTTTTTGTGTTTTAATATGCCTTCAACTAACTCTAACCTGACAGTTCATGCTGGTGTTAGCAGTTTGTCGGCTTTGCTCAATGGCTCCTCCTCCGAACAAACAACCTTGAAAATTTGTTTTGAAAGTCTTTCACGAGGTAAGTGTTCTGAATCACCAGTTGATGTGGTTTTGCCTTTACCAAATTTTGATTTTGCTTGTCAATAGTTTGAGCAACATACCCTTGTTGGGTATTTTGTTGGGAGAACTCCCCTGAAAGTGTGCTTAAGGAGTGGGTCAACAAGGCTTGGGCCCACCTTGACATGGTCCAAAATTTAACCAAGGGTATCTTTTTGTTTCGCTTCGTGGAGGTCAATTATGTCCAGACTATCTTAGCCCATGGTCCCTAGTATGTCCGTTCTTCTTTGTTAGTTTTCCAGGCATGGACCTGAGATTTTGCTATCTCAGATGACACCAAGTTGCGGGTCCTAGTCTGGATTGAATTTCCTAGTTTACCCTTGAGCTTTGTGTCTTTTTTGAATCATATTGCATCCTTGTTGGGGAGGGTTATTTGCATTGAGCCATATAGGTTCTTTTAGGCCCAACCTTAGAAAAGGGTTTGTGTGGAAGTGGACCTTTCCAAAGATTTGAAAGACTCCATTGATATCCAAATTGGAGCTCTCTAGCATACCTAGAAGGTTACTTATTTTAATCTGCTCAACATGTGTTATAGGTGTCAGTTCACAGACCACAAGATCAAGGATTGCCCTTTGACAATGCCTAGTACACCTTCTCCACCACGAGAAGTTGAAAAGCCTCGTCCAATGGATGCTTCTGTTTAGAAATAGACTATGGTTACAAACTGCAAGAATAAGTCCACTAGTTTTGGGTTGGCCCCCAAGGCCTCCAAACCAGCGAAAGTTGTTTCAAACCCTTCAATGAAGGGGAAGGAAGCTCCTGTTGGGGCTGATTATGTTTTGCCGCAGCTTAGGCCAAAGGCAACGCCTCAGCCTGCTGCTGTCATGATAGCATAGCTGAATTCTCCTCCCGTGTCGGGAGCTCAAAGGTGGTCTCATAGCCCTTCTCCACCTAGGGAAGAAGGGGAATATGTTCAAGAAAAGTGGATATTTTCCTCTTCTTCTATCTAGATTGGGTCAATTCCGCCTGAATTTTTGTAGAATCGTTTCTCTTCTCTAAATGAAGAGGAACCAGACTTCAATAATATGGAGGAGTTTCATTCATGAATTTCCTCTCATGGAATGTTCAAGGTCTGACAGACCTCTCTAGAAAGTATTTTGTGTTGGAAAACGTGCCTCAATCTTACTGGCAGGTATGTGCAGGATAATGGTGGGCTAAAAAGTGGCAATGAGGAAAAAAACACGTCTTTCATCGACTAAAAAATGGGAAAAGAATGTGTTGACTTTTTTTAGGCTCGGGTGTCACCATACCAAACACCAAACCTAGTTTTAAAAATCATATATCCGATTTGAAAAAAGCATATATAAAAAACGTCTATCGCTGTTTTGAAGTCATTTGGCAGTGAGGAACCTGCAGGCGCACAATGCATCCATTCTTCGCTTAACGGATATCCGATTTGGGCTCAATTTGATTTGGAAAGGTAAGTTTTTTTATTTTTATTTGATTTGATTCAATTTTGATTTACATTTGAATACTTTCATATGGTTTTTTGTGGATTTTTTTTTAAAATAGGGTTTTTGACTGATTTTTTGTGAAAAAATTGAGTTTAGAATAGATTTTGATAAAAAAATGAATGTTTTTTGTGGATTTTTTTTCACAATAGGGTTTTTGATTGAATTTTTATGAAAAATTTGAATTTAGAATGGATTTTGATAAAAAAAATGTTTTGGTGGATTTTTTTTCAAAATAGGCTTTGATTGAATTTCTAAGAAACAATTGATTTTAATGGATTTTGATAAAAATGAATATTTTACTTAGATTTTGATTTAAAATAGTGTTTCATTTATATTGTCTAGTTTTTAGATTGGGAATTATTTTTAACTTTAATCGCATTATGGCTGCCGAAAATGAGAATGCACAAATTCCACCAATTGAGAATGAAAATCCACCAGCTGAGAATCAAAATGTAGAAATGTGAAATGCTCCACCACCTCCACATCCATCAATTGAAGACTTAATTCATGAAAAATTGGAGCAATTGAGGGGCATTTGTGATGTTTATAAGAAAATCCCTCGATTATCCCATATGTCAAACACATTGACAGGAATAATTACAAATGTAGAAACCCTCTCCACCCAACATAATGCCTTTCATTCTTGGTGAGAAACCATGAAGGAATATTATGCATGTGGATTGTCTTATGATGATGTGAAAGATCTCCAAATAACAAAAGCCCAAATAGCCTCTTTATTTATTAACCCCAGCACTGGTTTGCCAGTTAATGTTAACAAACCAAAAATTTCTATAAAATGGTGCATGCATAGGGGTATAGTAGATAACTTTTGGGATCGTTGGTGTATGGTTTTTGATAAACCACCCAACAATAATCATGATGTACCTTTTTACTTTATTAAAAAATTATATGCTGAGTTTTTGTTAGGGCATCATGTCAAATACTTTGACATTAAACCCTTCCAGGGCATTGGTAGAGGTATGCCTCAGGATAGGCCAGGGGCAGCTAGAGTAGTTAGGCACCCACATGTTCCCCATCCTCCCCTTCCTCTGCCACCTCTAGTACAACATCCAGATATTATGGAGGATACAGCCACACAAACTATCCAGGCCATTCACTCTTTGAGTGGTCTTTTGGTTTCCCATGCTTCTTCAGTAGCTCAACCACAGTCTGGTGATCTTGGCAATGGATCCAGTGCTGTTGCATCATCCTCCTCGAGTCCACATATTTGTGTGCCACATATTTGCAATACTTGCCAGCAAATATGCTTGGGTCCTATTGTACAACCCCCTGAGCATCCATTAGACACTTCTGATTATGACATCCAGGATGTGGAGATTATAGCAGATCACACACAGGGAAGTGGAGCACACCCTACAGAGTCCTCTCCTGCTAGAGAGGTGGACATTGGAGTAGTTACACAGGTAACATTTAAGGTGTAAATTCATAACTTGCATTTTTTTTAAAATGAATATTAATAAGAGATAGTATCCAGTACTAATATTTATTTACATGGTCTATTTAACAGTTAATGTCCGAGGAGGAGCTCACACAGGTGACTGATAGCACCCTTAGGGCCATTTTATTTGGCCTCGACATGCACACAGTATGTATTTTCACACTCACTCATTTACATTTTTTTACTGTATATTTGCTTGTCATTTGAATTGTCAATAATGAAATTATATATTAACTTATATGTTTATCTTACTCTTTGCTTGTAGGAAACACCTAGTGTGAGTGAGGTGCGATGCTCTCCAGACTATGGAGGCACAGTGTTAGATAAGGGAAAGGTAATTGAACTCAAATTTGATTGAATTAAAATTTGTAAGATCTTTTATTGATTATGCATACATTGACATAGATTCGTAGTTTCATATGTACTTGTCATTTTTATGTACATGCGGTTGTGAGCTATACATCATTGTTGATAAGTGCCACAACACCCGAAGGAGTAGGTATTCGAACACCTGAAGGAGGAGGTGTTGAGACACCTAAAGGAGATATAGAAAAAGATCAACCTAAAGAGGTATGTGTTTATTTTATTTTGTGCTTGGTAAATATGTTCTTATTACTAACAATTCTATGCTAACTTGGATCAATTTCATGTTTTTGTTCACATATATAGATTGACATTACAAAAGTTGGTTTGGTTAGTTCTTTGAGAGGGGTATATTCTAGGACTCCTGACCCTTCAAAGAGACGTATATTTCAAGTAATCAAGATTTCAAGTTTAGAGTTCAATTATAATTCAATGTGCATTGATTTTTATGTTAATTATTTGATTTTAAATTATATAGTATAACTAATCTCAATTGTGGTTTGAATTTTTCTTGTCCAGCTACCTTCAGAGCCAACGAGTGCTTCAAAGAGGCTCCATTTTGATGATCCGCCAGTAGTTTAGGATGAGATAGACATTTTGGCATGTAAATTTTAAATAGATACCAAGATGGCATATGCCACATATTGTAAAACTTTGTTTGAGTTGGCGTTGATGCCATTTTTGTATATGGACATACACTTGATTGTTGGATAATTTATAGAAGTTGACAATCGAAATTTAAGTTCCTCCTCATGTGCATGATTAAACTCTTTGAAAATTTAATCAAGTGAGCAATGGTTAAATATCAATGTACAATAGCATAGAAATAATGGTTAAATATTATGTAGTTTATATTCATATTGCTGATTACATTGCATTGCACATCTTCCAAACTCAAAGCATATTTCACATTGCATAAGTAACAACTAGATACTCATATGATTAACCCTACACCATCTGATTTTCTTCTTTGTCAACTTTCCCATGCCTTAGTAAATTTGGTGGTCCATTTGTAACCATCAATTTTTTTATATAACATAAATTCACCTTTTTCAAAAAATTAATATGGCTAGACTCCCATATGAATACTAATAATATATCATATGACCATTCTTCATATACTTACTGGCACTTTGTGTCTTCTTAGATGAGCCAAAAGTTGTTGCCCAACTACCTCTACCTTCATCAATGTTCCATATTTTAATCATTCCATCCCAAGATGTTGTGACCATTTGTTGACTAGAAGATTCAATTATTTGCAGGCATGAAATGACATCATCATGCACTTTGACCTAGAAATTTAGGAAAAGAATACTATTAAAAGTTGTGAGCTCTGTGAAAAATAGATGTTTATCTGACTACAACACCATCTAAATATGGATTCTTTTAGAAAATAAAAAGCAAGACATAACTTTTAAACAAATAATTTAATCACAATGTATTTTTCACAAAGAAAATTTGTATAAACCGCTTCTCCATAATGGCTAGTATAGAAAATAATTGCATTGGTAGAACAAAACTCCAAAACATTTCTGATTTCCTTGATTAATTGAATCTTAAGTAGAATCCCCACAATAATTATGTTTTACATAAACCGATAGGAAAACAACATTGCTTGGAAAGTGCATCTCTAATATTTTATGTTCCTTGTACAATAATTTGAATACATTTGAAGAAGTTATATGAAAATATAGCTTCTTAAATTCTTCTTTAATTTGAAGGTTAGTTTTGATAGTGAGTAATTTATTTCATAGATGGATTTTAGCTTTTGCTTGATTGTTGTGCGCTGTACTTTCTTCTATAAATAAAATGAGACACGCTAATGCACATTTTCACTATAATTTCTCTATTTTCTTCCTCAACATATCTCTCTCTTGGGCTTTGGTACAACCCTGTCAGGGCCTGTCCTAATCACATTTAGCTCAAATAAAAAAGAAAAGTTCATGCATTGCTTCTCCCTACACTAGCAGACCCTAGCTGGAGGTTTTATTTGATATTGTCAACAAACATACATCTGTTTGTCTAAATGAATGGGGGAGTTACAACCTTCCCAAGCAAGAGGTCATGACAACCATCAAAATTATACACCACAAACACTATTTCTTTCCCTGTGAGTAAAGGATAAGTGTACTTAAATAAGGTGTAATAGTAGAGAGAATAATATTGTTTAGGTAAAAAATTTTCTCAATCTTTGACTCAAGAAGGGATATGCCCATAGAATTTTATTCTCAATGAAAGTTGGTAGATGTCCTAATCCACTATGCTTGGTGTACAAATGCAACCTTTGTGTGAAATTTCTCTCACAAATCCAAACAAGTTTCATCCTCCAAACTCTAGGAAACCAATGGGGTTTCGTCGAAAAATCTCCATAACCTAAGGGTTTTTGTCCTTAGATTCAACAAGTGAACACAAGTGTCTAACTTTGCAATTTTGGATTTGTTGAGATGATTTCCAAAGAATATCCAAACTAATGAATTTGTATTCCTTATATAGAGGTTGAAGGCCTAACATGGGTCCAAAGTTTCTTGCCATTTTCTCACATTCAAATTTGGGCTCATTAATTACATTCTTGGTTAGTCGTGGTCATGGGTGGATTCCATTCAAATGGTGAGGTTTTGTGAAAGTAAATGCTTGAGTGTGGAGATCTAGGGAAATAATTTCTTTAAGTTCAAGCAAATAATTATCCCAAGGTCCGACATCAAGGGTTTAGGCGATGGGATTCTTGGGTGTTAGGACACAAGACAATGGGGATCTAGGGGTTTGAGGATTAGGATACCCCATTGGCTCTTTTACAAACGTAAGACATCATCAAAAGGCCCAAAGATCCAAAGAGGAATGTATGGTTTGAGAAGTGGTGGTCAAGGTATTAGGGTGTTATGCGAATGGAAAGGAAAAATTTCAAAGGCCCACAAGAGAAGGAAGTGGGAGGTGGAGGCACAAGGAATGAAAGAAATGCATGATAGTATTAGAGAGTCTGAAATCCCACCCAAAGTAGGAAAGTGACCCATCTTTCAAACTCAAAGCATTATTTTGTATCATTGTTACATTGGTCTTAAGAGTGGTAGCTTAATATAGGTCTGGACAATACAAAGCCTGGTTTACCTGTGCAGTGTAACAGTGGCACAGGAAGATTTTTCTTTGAAAGCAAAAATGAAAGCTCAGCCTCTTGGAATGAAAATTCTTGTTTGCAAAACAAATGAATAAGAATGAGTAGTAAGGTGTTTGAAGTGATTTAGAGGTTGCTTTTAGAGAAGAGAGATGTTGAAGAGTACATCAAGTCAGTGAGAACCAAAGTGTAATGTGTTTTAGTTTGTGGTACTCCTTTGTTTCTCTACAGATGTGTGATAAATTCTTAGTTCAATGATGTTGAACAATTTTAGAAAAAAGAAAGTTGTGTCACGGTCCGTATTCAATCCAACAAGCAAAAATCAAAATCAGGACTCTTGGAATGAAAATGCTTGTTTGCAAAACAAATGAATAAGAATGAGGTAGTTAAGGTGTCGAAGATGAGGTCACTTTTAGGGTGGAAGGATTAAAAATCCATTTTAAATGCACAAAAAAGAATGAAACTACTTCAAACCAAGTTTGTGAAGAAGTTAACTATGTTGCCCACTAGTTTCCCTTAAGAGTCCAAAGTGTTAAAAGACAACAATCTTTGAAGGGCTATTTCTCGGAGACCGTGATTCTTATAGACTCTTCATCCAAGGCTATGGCATCATGTTGGGACCATCTAAAAAAGCCTCTCTCAGTTTTTGCTATCTCGGAGGCGTTTTCTTGTGGTGATGACTTTTCAGTAGAGGGAAAAGTTGCTAGATGCAAGCAATGTAAAGTTGCAAAGTGGTGCAACTTTCATTCCAAGAACTCGTGACGTAATTAAAATAGGACTGCTCCAACACATCTTGATGGGTACGCTTTACGCTTAGGGATGGTCCCTTTGCACCCAAATATTCTGAATCACTCCAAGCTACATTGGACCGACGATTTCCCTTAAGAGTCCAAAGTGTTAAAAGACAACAATCTTTGAAGGGCTATTTCTTAGAGACTGTGATGCTTACAAGACCTGGCCTCGAGTACATGGGATTGTGTTGGGACCATCTACAAAACCTCTCTCATTTTTTGCTATCTCGGAGGTGTTTTCCTATGGTGATGACTTTTGAGTGGAGGGAAAAGTTGCCAGATGCAAGCAGTGTAAAGCTGCAAAGCGGTGCAACTTTCATTCCGCTAACTGTGATGACCAAACAGACCGCTCTAACATGTCTCAGAGATGGGTACCGCTTATGCTAGGATGGTCCTCTTGCACCCAAATATGCCAAATCACTCCTCGAAGCTAAGCATTGGACCGACGATTTCTTAAGAGTCCAAAGTGCTAAAAGGCAGCACTTTGAAGGTCTATTTTGGAGCACTATGATGCTGCACTATTCGGCCCAAGGCTATGGGATCATTTTGGGACCATCTACAAAAAACCTCTCTCATTTTTAGCTATCTCAAAGGCGTTTTCCTATGGTGATGACTTTCAAGTGGAGGGAAAAGTTGCCAGATGCAAGCAGTGTAAAGTTGCAAAGTGGTGCAACTTTCACTTCATAGCTGATACGACCAAATGGACTATTCCAACATGTCCGGATGGGTATGTTTACTCTAGGGATGGTCCTATCTTGCAGCCAAATACATTGAATCGCCTGAAAGCAATGGACTGCCGATTTCTTTAAGAGTACAGGCGCTAAAGACAACAATATTTGAAGGTCTATTTCTGAGACCGTGATGCTTACAAAAATTTATGTCTAAGGCTATGGATCGTTGACCATCTACAAAACCTCTCTGCTTTTTTGCTATCTCGGCTTTTGTGGTGATGACTTTTCAGTTGGAGGGAAAAAAGCTAAGCGATGTGCAGTAGTGTAAAGTTGCAAAGTGGTGCAACTTTCATTCCAGAATTCATAATGCACTAAATAGATCGCTCCAACATCAGCCCACATGGGTGCTTATAGATGGTCCTCTCTTGTACCCAAACATTCAATCACTCGAACTACATTAGACCTATCGCATTTCCCTTAAGAGTCCAAAGTGCTAAAAGGTAGCAATCTTAGCCAGTCTATTTCTCGTGACCGTATTTACATAATCTTCTTTCTAAGGCTATGGGATCATGTTGGGACCATCTACAAAAACCTCTCTCGGTTTTTTCTATCTCAAAGGAATTTTCCTATGGTGATAACTTTTCAGTGGAGGGAAAAGTTGCCAGATGCAAGTAGTGTAAAGTTGCAAAGTGGTGCAACTTTCATTCTGCAACTCGTACGACCAAACAAACTGTTCCAACACATCCAGATGGGACGTTTAAACTAGGGATGGTCCTCTCTTGCACCCAAATATGTTGAATCACTCCGAGCTACATTGGATCAACGATTTCCCTTAAGAGTCCAAAGAGCTAAAAGGCAACAATCTTTGAAGGTCTATTTCTCGGAGTCCATGATGCTTACGAATTCTCCATCCAAGGCTATGGGGTCGTGTTGGGACCATCTACAAAAAACTCTCTCAGTTTTTGCTATCTCAAAGGCGTTTTCCTGTGGTGATGACTTTTCAATGGAGGGAAAAGTTGCCAGATGCAAGTAGTGTAAAGTTGCAAAGTGGCGCAACTTTCATTTCGCAACTCGTACGACCAAACGAACTATTCCAACACGTCTAGATGGGTACGTTTACGATAGGGATGGTCCTCTCTTGCACCCAAATATGCCGAATCACTCTGAGCTACATTGGACTGACGATTTCCCTTAAGAGTCCAAAGTGCTAAAAGGAAGCAATCTTTGAAGGTCTATTTCTTGGAGACCGTGATGCTTACATACTCTCTGTCTGAAGATATGGGATCGTGTTGGGACCATCTTCAAAAACCTCTCTCGGGTTTTTCTATCTCGGATGCGTTTTCCTATGGTGATGACTTTTCACTGGAGGGAAAAGTTGCCAGATGCAAGTAGTGTAAAGTTGCAAAGTGGTGCAACTTTCATTCCGCAACTCGTACGACCAAACAGACTATTCCAAAATGTTTGGATGGGTACGTTTACGCTAGGGATGGTCCTCTCTTGCACCCAAATATGCCGAATCACTTTGAGCTACATTGGACCAACGATTTCCCTTAAGAGTCCAAAGTGCTAAAAGGCAACAATCTTTGAAGGTCTATTTCTCGGAGACCGTGATGCTTACAGACTCTCCGTCCAAAGCTATGGGATCGCGTTGAGACCATCTATGAAAACCTCTCTCGGTTTTTCATATCTTGAAGGCGTTTTCCTGTGGTGATGACTTTTTAGTGGAGAAAAAAGTTGCCAGATGCAAGCAGTGTAAAGTTGCAAAGTGGTGCAACTTTCATTCTGCAACTCGTACAACCAAACAGACTGTTCCAACATGTCCGGATGGGTACGTTTACGCTAGGGATGGTCCTCTCTTGCACCCAAATACACCGAATCACTCTGAGCTACATTGGACCGACGATTTCCCTTAAGAGTCCAAAGTGCTAAAAGGCAACAATCTTTGAAAGTCTATTTCTCAGAGACCGTGATGCTTACAAACTCTCTGTCTAAGACTATGGTATCATGTTGGGACCATCTACAAAAACCTCTCTCAGTTTTTGCTATCTCGAAGGCGTTTTCTTGTGGTGATGAATTTTCATTGGAGGGAAAAGTTGTCAGATGCAAGCAGTGTAAAGTTGCAAAGTGGTGCAACTTTCATTCCGCAACTCGTACGACCATTCAGACTGTTCCAAAATGTCTATATGGGTATGTTTACGCTAGGGATGGTCCTCTCTTGCACCCAAATACGCTGAATCACTCTGGGCTACATTGGACCAAGTCAAATTAGGTGAAAAATTGATGCAGAGACAAGGGCACAATCACAAACTCTTTGCAACCTGCCTATTTGAGGCATCTAACAAGATTATTCTGACCTCTTTGGATAGTCTAAAACTCCCTTAAAACTTGACAAGCAACTAAATACACATTTCCCTCTTTAACCCCCTTAAACCCTTATAATAGTGAGAAACTAGGTTTTGTCCAATTACTCCACAATTTTCCAAAACACTAGACGAACACATGACTGATTCAAACACCCATATCCAAGTTACACAACATATATGAGAAACAACATAGACTCCTTTGGACCAGCGTTGACTTCGTATACATTCACCCTTGAACAGGCTACTCAATTAGCCCAAAAATGCAAAGCAACATACCTTCAAACACCACATAGACCCCTAAAACCTTGGGGCAACAAATAAATTTCCACCAAAACCAGTCTTGATAGTTTAAAACCATGAACCACCCCAACGTGTAATTATGATAGCACTCAAGATAGCCCTCCACCATGAACATATCAACTAAGTAGGAACCCATAACATTATGGAAAGATGATCCACTTCTCCCAATGTAACTCCCAAGCATTACATGTGAGAGATGGTCAATTTCATTGATGGAAACGATTGCGTGACTCCTATTGATGACCTTCTTTATTCAATGCCGTTACAACAATATCCAAAGCATTCCAAAGAATACTAATGAAAACAATATTTCCCTCAACACCTCATGATCATTCAAGTACTCATTCTAACAATACAAGATATTTACACTTCAATTTGCAAGTGAATATAATTTACTATATCTTAACATAAAAAGTGCAAAACCTACTAGAAAAATGTATCAATGAGGTACAAGGATGTATAAAATCCAATCAATCAAACACAATCAATCTAACATAATTAAGGGTTGATAGGGTTATTGGATAATTAAGGGTTGATAAGGGTATGAATTTTTATCTTTGCATCTACTTTTGAATATCTAGGGACTTGGTGGTATTTAGAAGTTTGTTACTCATTTTTATTGCATTGAATCAAAATGTCTCACTATTAATTGCTTCAATGCTATAAGATAAATGAATGTTTTCATGATTATAATGAATATATTGTATGTTATTAATGCTAGCATATATCATCAAATTATGCCAAACATGTGTTTAGTCAACTCAAAGTGGGTGAATGACACCACTTAGTGAAAAGTTTGAATTTTGAATTTTAAAATGAAAGGGAATAGGTTTGTGACTATGAGGTCAACCTTGTGAATTAAAGAATTGGGTTTGAGAAGCAAAAGTTGCAAGCCACTATAATTTATTATATATAAATGGGAAATATTACAAAACCTAGTTCAAATGAGCATATCGACAAGAAAGAACCAGGAAGAAAACCTTCGGTTGTAGCTCGATTAAGTACAAAAATAGACCCCTTTACAAAACATATGAGTTTCCAAAATACAGGCCCCTTTACATTTTAAACATACCCCAGGTTATACAATGCCAGACATTTGACCCACATTTCAAAAAACATCACTGGGTATAGATTATACCCATACACAATTATGACCATTTTACATTGTTTCCAATTTGAGAATTCAAATTTTACAAAATTTTCCTATTAGAGGCATTCAGGGCACAATCTTCAACAACAGTAGTATGTTCATGTTCTGGACTGACAAGTACCTATACAAACCATCAAGGTAGCTTAGAATAACCAATCTATATTATTCTAAATGACATAAAATATGATGAGATGGTAATGCAAACTATAAAAGATGCTTAGAATAACCAATCTATATTGTTGTAATCTGTTGCATACCTCTCTGAAAGGATCAAAGCTGGCTATTGTTGCAGCAGGTCCATGATCAATCATGCCAGGAATATCGCAAAAGTGGGAAAATGAGAAATCTATATTGTCACAATAGAAAAGATGTTCGACTAACATATCTATATTAATCTAAACAACCTAAATGATGATGAGTTGGTGATGCAAACTATAAAAGATGCATACCTCTTCGAAAGTATTAGAGCTGGCTATTGTTGTAGCAGGTCCATGATCTATCGTGCTAGGAATATCGCAAAAGTGGGAAAATGAGAAATCTATATTGTCACAATAGAAAATATGCTTAGACTAATGTATCCATATTAATCTAAACAACTTGAATGGTGATGAGCTAGTGATGCAAACTATAAAAGATGCATACCTCTTCGAAAGGATCAAAGCTGGCTATTGTTGCAATAGGTCCATGATCAATCTTGCCAAAAATATTGCAAAAGTGCATAAAAAATATCACTATTAAAGACACCTGCATTGCAATAGTATATAAAATATCAGTATTAAATAAAGAACACTAATGAACTTAATCATAATGAACATAAGCATTCTACCTTCCATTCTTGAAAATGCTATTCAAGTGTGCCTGAAGGGTCATCTCTTTGCTTAAGAGTATCCAATATTGCTTCATGATCAACATTACTAAGTGTCCATAGTTGTTTTGTCTTTGGTTTGTCGTGATACTTCAACAACTTAACATTTATTGCTATAACAACTTGCGAATACATGAGAATGGTTTTGTGTTTCTCGTAGTCTTCAAATGTAGGTATGCCATTCTTTCTAATCATGTATGTTCACAACCAAGTTCCTGCAACCACAATTGAACCTATAGGATACATGAAACCATCATCATCTTCCATTGGTTGTGTTAGCTTATGCTTTACCTGCACACATCGAGCCAACCAATAGTCTGATCTCTCTTCATTCCCCTGTGGTGCAATAACTGCAAAAATATGTCCTAGCTGTAGTAGATCTAAAAGCAAGTCGTAATCAACTGAACTTTCCATTGTGTCATTTTTCATGGATATTGTTTGAGATAAAGGAGTTAGATACTGTGGTACCCATGTATCCACCCACTCACTTGACTCACATTGATCCCACTCACAATGAATACAACTCTGACAAAAACAAGCCAACTCTTGTGTCCAAATGGTCCATGTGCCTACATCTGAGCTTCAAAATGAATGCATCTTTGAAGAATCTTTGATTGTATGACAATCCAATCTACATCCCACCGTACCCTCCTTAATGAACTAAAAGAATCTGCGCACTATTGAATCAAGTGTCCCTCCCTGTGACAATGTTGAACTACACTAATCAACTATAGAACGTGCATCACTGAATTTTGCTCCAAAAATCTTCAATTGCTCCTTAACTAGAGCTCTCTTTACGCATGCACCTACTCCATCATGCTCCCCTTTCCCATGTCCATCTTCGAAAAAACTCCAAATATGAGGTAGACCCCTATCTACATGCATTCTACTCAACCAATAAAACATACAAGCATTCTTGAATTGACCTATGCAATTATCTGACCAAATTAGATGTCGGCCCAATGCTATATCATGCTCCTGCAAGAACTCAAAAAAATTCTCAAAACAATGTTGGAAATACTCAGACGAGTGAGATCTATCATCACTCATATAAAAATGATACTCTCTGATTATCTTTCAATCCTCCTTTGTACTATCAGGTGCATGTCTAAACATTATGTGGACAAAAATAGCAATTTGAATGGAATTGTAATACTGAGATTGTACCTCGTTTTGTGGTTACAATGTGTAGTTTTCTGCAAAATCAACCACTAATATAATAGTGCCAATCGGAAAAGAGTCCTTACACATCCTAAATTGTTGATCCAACCACTGAGACCTATGACTATGCCTTGCATACTTGTAGAAAAGATTGTCCTTAAAATCTAGAATAAAATCAGCAACACTGCATTCTTTTGTAACCAACTCACATCTAGAACCTTCACCTCCACTTTACAAAGTATATTTGACTATCTCATATCTCTTTTTCTCAACAAGCTTCTTTCCAAATTCATGTTCAAAACTCTCATGAAAACATTGAACAAACTTTGACAAGCCACCACATTGTGAGAACTTTGCATTTAAACAATCATTTCTATAGAAAAAGCAACCATCATCTCTAGAACATAAAAATAGATCTAGCAAGTCCCTTGATGATTTTGGAAGATGCATTGCACCACACTCCTGCAACATTTCATTAGTATGCAAAGTAGAACGGATATAGCATAATAGCTCATGGTGCATTGAAAACTCCACATGGTATTTGCAACAACAAGTATTACGAATCTTAAGAGGCACACAATAAAATGGCTTCAAACCCTCAAAAGTCCTTTGTGAGATTTCCATATTTTTACGTGTTTCAATAAAGTTTTTGAACAAAATTGTTTGGCTTTATTCCAAGAAATGTTTAGGATGTGGTGTACAGTCTCGAATGCCAATTCTTAACTTTAAAACATCCTTTGCATTGGGTGATACTCTAGAGTTATCATGCCAAAATTGTTAGATTACCTACTTTACATTATCGGTTAGCTTCTTATGAACACGTGGAAGCCTCCCAGAAAAAGCCCATGTATGATTTTGAAGAGGATCATCTATTCTTTCTCTTCTTGCAAGTGCTCTATCCAAATTTTTACGATTTATGTCAAAATCAATACAAGTTTGTCTCATAAAGCAAGCCTTTTTCAATTGATGGCTTACTAGGGCAGTTGTAATGACTCTCTGAGCATATCTCTTATCCTTTTCCTTGTTATTTTTTCCAATAGACTTGAGAGCATTAATTTTTTTTGACAATAATAGAATTTTTTGGTCTTCTTCTTGTTCCTACAGTCCTTCAATTTTGGCTATGAGTCTCATCTTTTGCATCTTTAGCAATTGTACAAAAATTTGGCGTGCTTTCGGTCAATGTCTTATCACTAAAATATTGGTTGAAAAGTCTTCCTAGCCCTGTCCGAACAGTTAGTGTGACCTCTTGCCTTCAAAAGGTGTTTATAATGTTCTCATCAAATTCAAGTAACCATTTAGGGGTTCTTGAAGGTCTTGAATGGAATATGTCTTTCTTCCATACAAAGGTTTCATTACATTTCTCATATAATTTGGTGAAACATAATTTACACTTGCTTCAATATTATGTTCAAAATCTTCATTTCCAACATTTTCACCTTGAACATTTTCAATATCAATTTGAATAATTTCATTCCCAATTTCAATATCATGTTCAACATCTTTAAATCCAACATTTTCACCTTGAACATTTTCATTATCAATTTCAATATTTTCATTCCCACAATTTCACTATCATGTTCAGCTATCTTCCAAATCAACATTTTCACCTTGAACATTTTCATTATCAATTTCAATAATTCCATTCCTAATTTGAATATCATGTTCAACATATTCAATTCCAACATTTTCAGCTTGAATATTTTCACCTTGAACATCTTCAATTTCCTCTTCACTTGAAAGGCCATAGGGGTTAGGTTCACCAATATTTAACATACCTTGTCTTCTCTTCCTATGAATTTCTCTATCTCTTTGTATATATGCTTCAATTTCTTCTTTTGTAAGCTTTCTCTTACGTTTTTGCTTTCGACAACTACTGCTCCCAATTATACCTCATAAAAGATGCTAAAAATCATTTCTTATGACAAATTTCAATAGAATATGCTCCAAAAGGTTGATCTTTGTCCATTCATGTCTGAGACCGCATGTGTGTTGCCTGCAAATAGAATGTAGGGTCCGTTGGAATGCATAAAACAGCCCACATGGGGCTTTTCTATGGCCCACAAATCCGATATCCATTATGATCTAATATCTGATTCATTTGAAAAAAATTTATGATACTTGTAACGGTACAATTGTTTTTCTACAAATCGGATATCTGATTTGAATCGGATATTTGATTTGAATCCGATATCTGATTTTTGTACACATAGACCTAAGGGTTAATGGTAGATGGTAGAGGGTTTAAGGGTTAAAGGTTTAGGGTATATGGTAGAGGGTTTAAGGTTTAAGGTTTTATGGTAGAGGGTTATAAGGGTTTAGGGTTTCATGGTTAAGGGTATAGGGGAGAGAGATAAATGGAGTGAGTGTGTGAGAGAGATAAAGGAAGGGGGGGTTAAGGGGAGAGGGTAGAGGGTTTAAGGGTTAAGGGAGAGAGATAGAGGGAGGTGGGGTTAAGGGTAGAGGGTAAATGGTTCAA
>VDFB02281492.1:2610619-2668297 GCA_007258455.2 Sequoia sempervirens | reverse complement strand
ATTTTATATGTTAGTAATATTAATTAGTTAAATATAATATTTTATACATTAGTAATATATATATACATTAACAAAAATATAGAAATAATATTTAAATATTATACATAATAATATAATATATTATATATTAAATTATAAACTATATTGTATATTCTAAACTAGATATATTAAAATAAACTATAAAATATTTATTGCATTTTCCAAATCATATATTATAGAGCATAAAACATTTTTTAAAATCATATATAAACCAAATCAAATATCCGATTCAAATTGGATATCCGATTTAAAACGGATATCCGATTTGAAACAGATATCTGATATTTCTGACAAAGAATTTATTGCCTAGGGATTAGCCTCAGGCTTGCTTTGGTATTTGGCTTGCACATGCCAATCCTAAGAAGTCAATGCAAAAAATGTGTTTGACAACTCACCTTGTTTTTCTAGACTTCGTCCATGTGGCCAATGACTTTATTTTTAGCCAAAATTGATGAAACGAAAAGGGTTTGTAGAGGAGACTCAACTTTCCACCAATATAAATTATTCTTTACTTTGAATTTAATAAATAATTATTATTCATTTTCTATTAGAATTACAACTAAAGTCCTAATTGATATCTATAACTTTCAAATGGTATCATATTTTTTGAATCAAAATATCGTCACATTCTATGCTTTGTATACTATAGGATTAAAAAAAAAATTGAATTTCATGAAGTTTTGACCAAGTTAAGGTGGTCGACATACGAGTTTTATATTTTTTTTAAAAGTTGTAATAAAAAATTTATAATTAATTATTTACTTGGAAAAAAACAAAAAATATCGTCACATCCGGACATGAGTCATCTACTTATATGTAAAATATTATAAAAAATATTATCATTTTATTGTGGTTAGGGTGGTTAGACAGACACCTACTTCTTTTTTTTCCCTAAAATTTAAGTACTACTGTATTAAAATTTCAAATTTTCACCAAATAGACTTAAAAAAAAAAAACTTAGTAGTTTAGAAACTACATTCAATTTTCCACAGATTCTATTCTTACATATTTTTGAAATAATATAGATAACTTATTCAAATTTTTATGCCAAGTTGCCTAACTCTAATTTTTCTGAATTTTCATTGCCACTTAAGGGCCTGTTTTTTCCATGATGATCCTGCACATTCCTTGGCATGAAACTCCTGAAAGAGCAAAGTCGGTGTGACATTCTTTTTCTCTAGCCAACTAGTAGTTGTGTAACCTTGTGGAATGCTCATGTCGCCGAGACATTGTTGCTATCTTGCTGACTAGTGTTATTGCTTTGACATTTCCATCTCTTTCCGCCCAAGTAGATCTCTGGCTGATGATTTGGTTCCTAGTGATTGTTGGGGAGACTCATGGCAACTAAAGTTATCGGGGAGACTCTTGGCCGAAAGGTTTGCTTTGGTATGATGTCTCATTGACTAGCGATGGTCTTGCCAATAGCGTTGTCATGTGTTTATCATCGGTATGATGTCTCAGAGATATGGCATGTCTCGCCGACAACTTTGCTCAATGAATATCAGTATGACATAAAGATCAATGAGACTCTTGGTGATAGGAGAACTCTTGTCGATAGCGATGGATGTGTAATTGGTCATGTGGGATCGAGGAGATGCGGTTAGTGTCTCACCGACATGTGAATACTGTTTGAATGCTTTTGACCAATTGGAAGACTATCCTACGTGGTGTGTCATCGACCAATGAGAAAAGGAGAATGGGAACCGCTAGTAGTTGGACTATTGTGGCCGCTCCTGTGAGGAAGTTCAACAGACCATGAGCGACATGGATACTCAGAGATTGAAGATGATGATTGGTTTGGTGAACGATTGGATGAAAAGGTCAGGGTTGTGATTAGTGTGTATGAATCTAATTCAGAGAGTGTCTTATAAATGGGATGTTCTATACAAGGTTGATCATTGAATTTGCTGTTGTAAATTGACATCAGAGAGTGAAGCCCATACTCTATATGTAATTTTTTTACTGTAATAAAAAGGGGTTTTTCTTGGTGTGGTGGGTTTTTCTCCTATAAGGGTTTTCCCACGTAAATCTGGTGTTCATTTGTGTATGTTTATTTATCTATTTCTATTATTTCTTTCAAGTGTATCTTAATTGGACTGTAATTGAAATTTAAAGTCACCTTTGCATTCCTCCCTGAGGTTTTGATGTTAGGAGAGTTAGTTCCATACCTTAGCTTTCCTTACAAGTGGTATCAGAGCTTGGCCAGTTGTGTTATCCTTGTAGGTACGTTGGTTTTTTTGTGTCAATTCTGTTTCAGTGGGAGTCTTTTAGAAGTTTGGTAATTCGAATTATAGGTTAAGATGGCAAGCACGTAAGGAAAGATTGAAATTAAGAAATTAAATGGCGGAAATTTTGAGTTGTGGAAACTTAAAATGGAAGATCTGTTGGTTGACCATGATCTTTGGATTGTTGTGTCTGGAACGAAGCCTACAGGAATGAAGCAGAAGATTGGGACCTTGCAGATAGAAAATCAAAGAGGATGATAAGGCTCTATTTAGCAGACTCTATTCTTCTGAATGTTCATGAAGAAAAGACTACATCTTCCTTGTGGAAAATACTGGCAGCTATTTATCAGGGCAAGTCCTTGGTGAATAAATTGTTCTTGAGGAAGAAGCTGTACACTTTGAGAATGCATGAGTGAGGATCTATTGCTGATCATTTGAATGCTTTCAACATGTTGATTGCTCAGTTAGCATCTGTGGGTGTGAAGATTGATGAAGAAGATCGTTGTATGTTGTTATTATGTTCTTTTCCAGATTCTTGGGATCACCTGGTGATGGCTATTAGGAGTACAACGTCCACTTTTAAGATGGAAGACATTTTTGCTTCTTTGTTATCAGAAGAGATGAGAAGGAAATATTCTAAGATGGCGAAGGAGGCTCTTGCTGTTAGAGGTAGATTGAAAGAAAAAGGAAAGAAGAAGGTCAAGAAGTACAAATCCAAATTAGAAGGGAGATCAAAGTCTCTTGGCAAGAAGTCCAAGGTGAAGTGCTGGAATTGTGGGCAACCTGGTCATGTCCAAAATGATTGTAAAGAGGAGAAAAAGAAGAAGAAGAAGAATTCTTCTGATAATGATTCTTCTCAGAGTGATGCAGACACCTTCATTGCAGCCTTGGCTACGCAGGCATCAGATGATGTCTAGCTGATTGATTCTGGAGCATCTTTCCACATGACATCTCATAGAGACTAGTTCACAAAGTATGAAAAATATGATGGTGGAAAGGTGTATTTGGCAAGTGATTCATCTTTGGAAATAGTTGGTCGTGGAAGAGTCAGAATTCAATTCTCTGATGGAAGAGTGAAGGGAATCAATGATGTAATGCATATACCAGGTCTGGCTCGAAATCTACTTTCTGTTAGTAAGTTGAATGATATTGGAGTGCAAGTCACGTTCTCTAGAAATGGATGCAAGATGACTAGAGGCTCTATGGTGCTAGCAAGGGGTGCTCGTATTGGTACTTGTATAAGCTGGATGCACATGTGCAATACAATAGTGTCTCTGTAAAGTCACATAAAGCTACTCATGGGGGGAAAAGAGGTAAAAGTTCCTGATAGTGTAAATTCTATGGAAGTTAAACTTCTAGCAAAAAAGACTATGCTCTGGCATCATAGGCTAGGCCACATTGGAGAGAAAGGTTTAAAACCTTGAAAAATAAAAACCTGGTTGAGGGGCTTGATGATTATAACCTCAAATTCTGAATTTTGTGAACATTGTATATATGGTAAATAGCACCATGTTTCATTTTATTCTAGTCCTCACAAATCTTTTGGTTTGCTTGATTACATTCATTCTAATATTTTTGGTCCAATGAATGTTCCTTCTTTGTCTAAGTCAAGGTACTATGTATTGTTCATTGATGATTATTCAAGAAGAGCATTTGTTTATTTTTTGAAAAGTAAATCAGAAGTATTCAGTTAGTTTAAGGAATTTAAGAACCTTGTAGAAAATTAGACTGGAAGAAAAATAAAATGTTTAAGGACTAACAATGGCGGTGAGTTTTGTTCTGATGATTTTGAGAGATACTATAAAGATCATGGGATTAAAAGAAATAAAACTACACCTTACACTCCGTAGCAAAATGGAGTTGTTGAAAGGTTCAACAAGACAATGATGGAAAGAGTATGAAGTATGCTGAGTAGTGCTAGCTTGGAGGAGAAGTTTTGGGCTGAGGCAGTTCCAATAGCATGTTAATTGATAAACTATTCTTTGAATTCCGCTCTTGTTGAGAAAAGACCTTTGGAAGCATGGTCTGGAAAGAAGCCCTCTCTGAGACACATTCGAGTTTTGGCTATGAGGCATATGCACATGTGCCATATGAGAAAAGATCTAAATTGGAAAAAAAGGCTGTCAAATGTACTTTTATTGGTTATAGTGTTTGCATAAAAGGATACAAGCTTTGGAATCTTGATACGGAGAAGGTTCTATACAACAAAAGTGTTATCTTTCGTGAGTTGAAGCCTTCTACCTTGGATCTACAGTCAGAGACAAAATTAGAAAACAAAAAGGATGTAGTTGAAATTCCTCCAACACCGAATAAAGAGGAATTGAAAATTCAAAATGTACCTGAAACTGAGGAGAGCTCAAGTAGTTCTGAGAGTTCTGAAGAAGACGAACAACCTCAGCCTCAACAAGTGAGGAGGTCAACTCGTGAAAGAAAGCAACCTGATAGGTATGGGTTTTCTTTGATAGATTCTACTTGCACCTATTATTTAATTTCTAGCACTGATGAGCGTAGGACTGTGAAAGAGGCATTTAAAATGTCTGATTCAAACTCTTGGTTGGAAGCCATGAATGAAGAAATGGCATCATTAGAAAATAATGATACTTGGAGTTTGGTGCCCTTGCCTGAAGGAAAAAAAGCTATTGGCTACAAATGGGTATTTAAAAATAAAATACGTTTGGATGGCAGTGTGGAAAAGTACAAGGCGAGGTTGGTTGCAAAAGGGTATTCCTAGGTAGAGGGAATTGATTATGGAGAAATTTTTTGTCCAGTAGCTAAGCTGACATCTATCAGATTCCTTTTGTCACT
Organism: Sequoia sempervirens; assembly: GCA_007258455.2. Classification (NCBI taxonomy): domain Eukaryota; kingdom Viridiplantae; phylum Streptophyta; class Pinopsida; order Cupressales; family Cupressaceae; genus Sequoia; species Sequoia sempervirens. The sequence goes on along the minus strand of VDFB02281492.1, from coordinate 2,663,228 downwards.
TGCAGCAGCATATGACTTAGAGGTTGAACAAATGGATGTGAAGACAACATTTCTTCATGGTGATCTTGAAGAAGAGATTTATATGTCCTAGCCTAAGCATTTTGTGGAGAAAGGTAAAGAAAAATTGGTTTGCAAGTTGAAAAATCTCTGTATGGATTAAAGCAGTCTCCTAGAATGTGGTACCAGAAGTTTGACACTTTTTGTTTTGTAATTGAGATTTGTAAGATCAAAATCTGATCATTGTGTGTATTACAAAGCTGACAGTGATCAAGTGCTTATTATTGCTCTTTATGTTGATGATATGTTGTTCATAGGCAATAGTAAGTTAATGATTTCGGATCTTAAGTCTCAGTTGTTTGCAAAGTTTGAAATGAAAGATCTTGGTGCAACTAGGTATATTTTGGGAATGGAAATAACTAGGGATAGGAAGAGTAGAAAACTTTGGCTCAGTCAGAGTAAGTATATTAAGACTATTCTAGAGAGATTTTGCATGACTGATTGCAAGCGGCTAGTTGTTCCAGTTTTGTAGGGAACGAAGCTATCTATTGAAGACTGTCCAAAATATCCTATTGAGATGGAGGACATGACCAGTGTGCCTTATGCTAGTGTGGTTGGTAGTCTAATGTATGCAATGGTCTATACAAGGTGAGACATTTCCCAAGCAATGGGAGTACTTAGTCAGTTTATGGCTAATCCTGGGACACATTGGGATGCTGTGAATAGAGTATTCAAATATTTGAAGGGAACTTCAGAATATGCATTGTGTTACCATGGCAACTTGGTTGAATCATAGAGGACTCTCAGCATTCGAGGCTATATGGATTCTGATTGGGCAGGGGACATTGACAACAAGAAGATCCACCAGTGGATACATGTTCATGATGAATGGTGGTGCAGTGAGTTTGATGAGTAAGCAACAGGCTGTAGTCACTTTTTACACTACAAAGGAAAAATACATGGCAGCAACACACGCCTGTAAAGAAGCAATATGGTTAAAATGTTTGTGTTCTAACATTGGTTTTGATGCAGGGAAAATAACAATTTACTGTGATAGTTAGAGTGCTATTTGTTTGGTGAAGAATCCTACTTTCCATGCCAGGACAAAACATATAGATGTGCAGTATCATTTTGTACGAGATATGGTGGAGGATGGAAAGGTCTCTTTAAAAAAAGTGGATACTCTAGAGAATGTTGTAGATGCATTGACAAATCTAGTGAGCACAGACAAGTTTAGGTGGTTTTCTGGTTTGATGGGCCTTAGTGCCCATGAATTTTAGTAGTTTTGTTGTGCTCTAGAGGTGTTAGTAAGATCTTCGTCAAGTGGGAGATTTTTGGAAAACGTGCCTCAATCTTACTGGCATGAAACTCCTAAAGAGAAAAGTTAGTGTGACATTCTTTCTGTCTAGCTGACTAGCAGTTATGTAACCTTGTGGAGTGTGCATTTCACTGAGAAATTGTTGTTGTCTTGCCGACTGGTGTTATCACTGTGACATTTCCATCTCTTTCCGCCCGAGCAGATCTTTGGCTGACGGTTTGGTTCCTAGTGATTGTTGGGGAGACTCATGGCGAATGAAGTTATCAGGGAGACTCTTGGCTGAAAGGTTTGCTTTGGTATGATGTTTCATCAACTAGCGATGGTCTTGCTGATAGCATTGTCATGTGTTTATCGTCAGTATGACATCTCAGTGATATGGCATGTCTCGCTAACAACTTTGCTCAATGAATATTGGTATGACATAAAGATTGATGAGACTCTTGGTGATAGGAGAACTCTTTCCAATAGTGATGGATGTGTAATCGGTCATGTGGCATCGAGGAGACACGGTTAGTGTCTCACTGACATGCGAATATTGTTTGAACATTTTTGACTAATTGGAAGACAGTCCTACGTGGTGTGTCATCGACCAATTAGAAAAGCAGAATGGGAACCACTAATAGTTGGACTATTGCGGTCATTCCTGTGAGGAATTTTGATAGAACATGAGTGACATGGATACTCAAAGATTGAAGATGATGATTATTTTGGTGAATGATTGGATGAAAAGGTCGGGGTTGTGATCAGTGTGTATGAATCTAATTCAAAGAGTGTCTTGTAAATGGGATGTTCTGTACAAGGTTGATCATTGAATCTACTATTATAAATTGACATCAGAGAGTGAAGCCTATACTCTTTATGTAATTTTTTTACTGTAATACAAAGGGGTTTTTCTTGGTGTGGTGGGTTTTTCTCCTGTAAGGGTTTTCCCACATAAATCTAGTGTTCATCTGTGTATGTTTATTTTTCTGTTTCTGTTATTTCTTTCAAGTGTATCTTAATTGGAATGTAATTGAAAATTTAAAGTCACCTCTGCATTCTTCCTTGAGGTTTTTATGTTAGGAGAGTTAGTTCCGCACCTTAGCTTTCCTTACATTCTGTAAGGGATACCTTGCATAAGTATTTTAGTATTGAAGTGCTTTGTCTCTAAGAAGTTAAAATTTCTAATTTTTTGCTTGATTCAGCTTGTCGAGCTCTATTTGGCCAGCCAGTAAAATGTTTTGTACTACTCATGATGTTGGGCATGGTGGAGCTGTCACCTTTTTGTCCCCATGGTGGCACTCTTGTGTGGTTGAACATGGGTCTAATCCCACTCATCGGCTCGTCTGGATTCTTCTCAACATTGATAATAATTCCTTTGGGATTATTAATATCTATGCTTCTAATGATGTTGTGGAACGCTCTTTGCTTTGGGGTTGGATTATTGATTCATTGCCAGTTGCTACCTAATTACTGTGTGGAGATTTCAATATGATTGAGATGGTGTATGAAAAAGATGGCACATTTCCATTCAGATGGGCAACTAGTGAAAGGGAGGCATGGTTTTACATGTGCAATAAATTGGGGCTCTTTGATCCCAACATTGGCCGCCACCATTCTCATTCTCTCTGGCACACTTGGTGTAATTATAGGGCTAGTTCTGACAGAATATTTAAGCACCTTGATCGTGCCATGATCTCTGCTCAATCATTTTCCTCTTTTAATTGCTCTTCTCTCTTAGTTAAGCCATTAGTGGATGTGACTTTGTCAGACCACTTCCCCATTTCTTTTCACATTGAATGGAAGACTCGATAGCCTCGCACATGTAAAACTCATTTTTTTCTAAGCATGTCTCTTCTCTGCCACAAGCTTACCCTGACCCACATTTGCAGAGTCTAGAATTTAGAGTGTAGGCCAGTTCATCATATAGGTTGGATTACTTGGTTGTTTTGGATTATGTGCTTTTACAGATTCAGGTGCAAGCTAACAAAGTTGCACTTGAAGTTGCTCACCTGCAAGTGCTTATGAATCATTGGGGCAATGTCCCATGTACTATTGCTCGAGTGCCCGCTTCACCCACCTCTTCCTATGATCGGTTGCCCTCTCAGGGCCGACAGTAGAGTGGTTCTGTGTGTCCCCACTCTCAGCCTCCACTTCGGTGGGATTCTCACAATCCTCGGCGAATCCCCTCTCCTCCATCGTGAGCTAGCCAAGGGTGGTCTTCTGGTGGTTTTTCAGGGAGTGGTGGTGGCAGTTCCAGGTGGCCCTTTGATGACCCTCTTTCTTTTGGCTCTGATTGGCCAAATATTGGTAATAGTTTTCCACGTCTGGTGCTTGGAATCTTGCCCCAATGCGGGGATAAAGATAAAGTGAAGGAAGAAAATGCTGATGATGGTTGGGGTCCTCCTCCTGATGTCACTCTAGACCCCACTGATGTATGGGGAAGAACATGGATGAAATAGACCCTCTTGGCTCTACTAGCACTACTTTGGCTACTTAATGGCCCTCTTTTTATATGTTTTGTAATCTTGGACTTTTGGGCTCAGCCCATGTGATCTTTTGGTTTTTCTGGGCACTGCTCATATGACTCTTGGGGTATGCCTTCTTACCATCCATATTGTTTTTTGAATATTCATCTTTATTTTAATTTAATATAGATAGCTACCTATTCATCAATTTTATTTTTATTTTTTTGATGACATATAGGTGTGAGCCTTGAAATATGAAATTGAGTGTTGCAATAAAATTCAATTCAATAATAAATGAATACACCAACTGAAAGTGTGTGCACACAAAATAAAGTAAATCAAATTGAACTAATATTACCTCCACAAACATGCCTAACCTTACTTCATTATATTTGATAATGTTGTAAATTATTATATGTGGATTTATCTTGACTTATCATAACCTTGATTTGTAAAATGGATACAAAGATGGCTTGATATCTCTAAATTTGTGGAGGGTTTGAATGGCTAAATTATGGATGTACCTATAGATTTTACTTGACAGTTGATCAATGATGGAGGGTGATTTGACTGATCAATGGATGAGATTGATTGAGAGATCATGATGAATATACAAATGACATGTCTCAAGATGAGGGGCTAAGGTGACAAGTTAATTGGTTGCATGGATCAAAGGACTCACTATATGGATGAGTGAAGTAAGAGTGAGTGAGAGTGAACTAATATTTTTGATTAAAGGTAAAAATGGGTTTTGAAGGGGCTTGGAACCCTTTACAAAAAAGAGTAGCTGAAACTAAAGAAAACTACATTAAGTATATATCATCCCATACACAACACACCATCAACAAGACAACAACCAAAAAGGAGGAACACAAAAAATAAAACTACATATTTTTTAGGATATGAGCAACCTCCACATCGCTCACCACAACCTTCTGACCATCATCCAAGACATCAAACAGTTCTTTGATAGGAGCCCCAACATGAGCCTTGGTCTTGTTTCACATTCTAGCCCCGGGCCCACCTGCCTTCACCTCACTAATCAAAAAAATTATTCTTATCATCATCCTTATCAACAAAAACATCTTCCTCAATAATCTTACTACCAACACCAGTCTCATCAGCATGAACAATCTCCTTGAATTTCAAAGGAGAGATAATACCAACAGATTCAAAATTAGCCACAGATTTAGTCCCCTCCCCGCCCTTCTCCATGTTAGCACAAATCCTCACCAATTGATCCTCCAGGGTGAGAATTCTTTCTTTAAGATTTTGCTTCATCTTAAGTGTTTCATCAACCAAAATTTTCAAAGATTCAAACAATTCATCAATCTAGTTCTGAACTGAAGACTCACCAGCTTTACTCATTGCACCCCAAACTTTAACATTGGTCATGTTAAGTTCATGGAACAACCACTTAAAAAAATTGAATCAAACAATGGAACCCTCTCTAGTAGTTCCCAGAACATAAAAAATGTATTCCCTATCAAAGTTGAAAACACCCTTACCCACAACATCATCCTCCTAAGAGGATCTTACCTTGGCCTAACTAGCAAAGATCTCCTTACCCTTCCCAACAACAACTGACATTTTTATTTTTCAAATAAAATCAACAATCTCCTCAACTACAACCTTCCTTTTCTTCTACAAATCCAGGTCCACAATCGAGAAGTCCACAACACCCTATCCACCAGCCATCTTGAGGGGAGAGTCAACTTGCTTCTCAAGCAATTGGCTTATAGACCTTACAACTAGTTTCTTGTTGCTTCCCACCTCTAGTTGGACTTCTTATGCTTTGTGCCCAAAATAGGGGGTGACAAAGATGCCTCACCAACCAATTCATTTTTCTCCTTCAGGTATCTACTTGGCATTTCAATAGCCAACACCTCACTACAAGTCTCATAACCCTTATTAGGGCTCAACACCCCTTTCTTAGACTTTCCCAATTTAGGGGGTTGTGGGACCATCTCAATGGAAGCAAGAGAATACAAAACATAGTCAACATCCTCCTCAGACTCTAACTCCTTTTCCAAAACAAGTTTCCTCTTCTTCCCTTTCTTGCTAATTGACTCCTCTTCAGAAATCATTTCATACTCCTCTGCAGGCATCTGCTGCTTACCCTTAGGGGTAGCAATCGACTTAGACACCTCAAAGGCTTTAGCATAATCAAATATTAAAATTATGAGCCCCACATGTAGAACTGGATTTTTGGGCTTTCTTTTATGGTCCTTGAGACCAAAATCCAGCAACGCTAAGAGATAATAAGGAAAATAAATTCTTATTTTATGGCAGAAATGATTGAGCATAACAAAATGGTAAGCATTTACCACAGAGAAGTGTCCTTCGAGGGTGATATAACTCATGAGTTCCTTGGCCACATCCCCCCACAACACCTTGAGTGAGCTCCTCTGGTAAACACCACTCTTCGTTGTCTTAAGTTCTTGAGCTTCATCTTCTTTGAAAAAAAATTGCATGGCTTCCTGTGATTCCTTCCTGTCTCTATTTAAACTTTCTCACCACCTGTAGAAAACCCAGTGATATTGGAAATAAAATCTTCATTTACATCAAACTTCATTTCACCCAACTTCAAAACCCTGTTGTTCCATGCCTTTACAAATATTGTCATCATTTGCGGATTGTTACCATGTAACCTTTCCAGGTATAGAGTTAGCCCACCTTTCTCTAAAACCCTCCACACCTTTGGCTTCTTCTTGATAGCATCACAAGAGAAAGGCTCCACATGGTTCCTATCACCTCCCATGGCTACATAAATTGCAGATCCGAGAAGTTTTAGAAATTTGAAATCAATGAGGAGAAACCTCGAGAAGGAGATACAAAGAGTTCCCACAATCCGTGTGACAACTGAATTATGACAGGAAAAAATAATGAGCCTGGAGTTTCATCCCATACGGATATCAACTAGGGTACAATCAACTCGATTCATATCTAGCTTAAAATTCCTCCACATAATAACCTGCCACATGAAGATAGTCACACATGCCCCAAACCTTATCAAATCATCAACCAATTTAAATTTGGCAATCATGATTAATACTTGTAATTGCCTCCATAAGGAGGGGGTCATTCACATCCCATTCCATAAAACCCCTTACTCCTAGATTAGAAAAAACATTAGCTAATCTGTTTCCTTCTCTCAAAATATGAGAAATATAGTACTCGTCAAAGGATTTAAGAATATCAATAGTATCCCTAATCAAAGATTCAATAGTCCATGAAGGGGCAACATAATTTTTCAAATTATTAATACTATTGAGAGAGTCTCCTTCAAACCGTACTTTCTTGTAACCTTTTACTTGTGCCAACTTTAAGAGAGTGAACTAATGTTGTTTTTCAATTAGTTCACTAAATTAGGAGATAGAAGAATATAAATTAAATTAAATTAATTAATTCAAGTGCATGAGGTGAGGATATAATTAGAAAATAAATAAAATTTTATTTTTATTTATTTTTAGAAGAATTAAAGATAGAAAAAAATCAAGAAATTAAATTAATTTATTTAATTTTAGAAGAAATATTATATAATTATGGTGGATGAGAAGAATACATGAATTAATTAAATAATTCAAATTTATTTAATTAATGAGGATAGAAGAAATGTTGAACACACTGTAGTGCTGAGAGGGGGGGTGAATTAGCATATATTAAAACTTAACTATCCCCATTTGCAGATTAAACATCACATCACATAAATTGAAAGAAGAATAAAAAAGAAAACATGCAGGTCACACAAGTACACCAAGAATTTTAAGTGGAAAACCCAATGCGAGAAAAGCCACGATGAGAGTTAACTCACAATATATGAAACTCGCTGCTTACAAATATTACAATGTGTTTAAGGCTCACTACCTATGGAATTATAAACTAAGGCATACAACCTTGGGGCAAGATAAAAGGAATTGATTATACACACTATCTCAAAGTGGGATAGATAAAAATTATTATGAGAACTATGAGTATGAACTGCTATAAAGAAGCATCCAACATATGCTAATGTTGTAGTTCATTTTTCATACAATTAATCCTTCACACTAACTAAGCAGACTTCATCTTCAACATACTACTCAATATCAATTCATCATTTCATATTTATCTTCTCAAATTATTTTTATCTTCTATAAATATACTCAACAACAACTCTAAACCCCAATTAGGTCAGCTCCAAGATGATCTTTTAGATGAAACATATGTTATCACATAGGTCAGTTCAAACACATGCAATATGAAAAGAAAAGTAGTTTTGGATCAATGCATAACATATCAAGGCCTAAATGTATCACAACACATCCTCCAAGAGAAAAATGACTAATTCTAGGATCAACCATAGATGAAGGAACCAAGTCTGTTGGCCCAAATAATGATAACACCACCAAAATTGTCAATTGATCAACTTTGCACCACTAGGGAGAAGCTAAAATGTTCATACAGACCAAGATGCAAGCATTGTAGTCCATGAAAAATATCTCTTAAACCTTTTCTTTAAATTTCTAATCATCATATGTTGGCGTAACTAAAGAAACCCATTGAATATAAAGGAATAGAGCATTCTAGATAAACTTTAGAAAATTATCATTTAAAAACTGATCTTGTAGACCACCAAAACATCAAATACTACAAGATAGTGTGCATTTAACATTACTAATTTCATATCTTCAAAAACACAAGGCCATCACTTCACTTTTGAAGGAATGTAGAACATTCCAAAATTCTTTCATCAGCACTTTAGTCTGCCAGAGCACAAATTGGAACACTATCACTTAAAATTTCATAGTGCAATGTGTAATGAATTGAATTCTTGAATGTAACACCTTCACACCTTGACAATATTATCTTTTGAACCACAAGACAAAAGCTTTATCTATGGAGGGATGTGTAGACAAAAATACTATGACTTCCATAGAGTATACACTATAAATGCCTTAGCATAGTTTTTGCAACTTATCCCAATTTGTGGTACACTAAATAGAATGATATCATCATAGGAATGTAGGAAACATATTGGAATAGGTGTACTATCCTCCACATCACACATAAACAATAGACAAATCATCATTCATTCATTATGTTGCACCGTTGACTTACACTTTGCACCCAACTATCTGAAGTATGTACAACCTTCAACACATATTTCCAACAATATCCCCCTTTTTTATTGATGGAAACACCCATTTATCTACAACTATTCTCCCCCCTTTGACATCAAGGGTAAATGGAATGATACCTTCTATTTATAATAGACCAAAAATGTATAAACTCTCCCTTATTGCATTATTTTTACAAACAATACTCCCCCTAAGATGGAGATGCCTCAAAAATAGATGTTATGTACAAAACAAACCCAAAGAGGATACTACAATCCTCCAAAAAACTATACAAAGACCAAATTATGTTATTTACAACTTTTCAACTTCTTTAGAAGGCAACATATACTTGTGAATTTCCTTAAGTTGTGCCGAAGTTGCAACCCAATTTTCCTTTGTTGAGGTGAGAATGTGATTTGTACATTCAAATTGCATACATCGATGCTCAACCTCATCCACATTACTTGGAGCCTTCATTTTCTTGTCAACTTATTTTGGGTCCAAGTCTCAAGTTGACTACTTCCATCAACTAACCAAAATATTTCCTAAACTGCTCTCTCTGGTCTTGAAGAAATATCGTTGCAAATGAAGATTTTTTGTTTGACCTCTTATTGGTCCATCCATATCCTTTGAAAAATCATATACTTTAGCCAATTTAGTGATTTGTGATTCAATGGAGTCAATCTAATAGTTGATGTTCTTGGTGGAGCTTGGCCACTTCAAGAAAAAATGATACAAAGTAGTAACTTCATTTATACACTCTTTAAACATTTTCAAATTTTCTTGTAATTTGTTGTGAGCATTGGCACACCGGTCAACTGCATTAGCCGTTCTTTTATATTTTATCTTTCTCAAGGCCTCTTTTTCTACCTTTTTCTCCAAGTGAGAGGAGTGATCCTTGAAAGAATCCATTAAAATACTTAACTTTTGTTTTGGAGGTAGGGAAGAGTCTATATTTACCTTAGGTAAACCTTCCTGAATAATATTCATAGCATCATCAATCAACCCACTCTTCTTCACAAGTTCTTATAAAATTTCCTTCCTTGTGGAAGCATGCATAATATCTCCAAGTTTTAATATATAACTTATGGAGAGGAGAAATACTTGACAATTCAACTTTTCCTTCATGAGTAGGAATATGCAGAAGTTGAGGTGTCACCACAAGTTGAAACTACATCTGTATTCCTAGTAGATCTTTGAAATAATCCAAAGATGATGATCCCTGACCAATATCCATAGAAGCATCTTGTTTCTCAATTGTCTTTTCCTTTGCATCCTAAAATTTTGAATTAGGATTTCCCCCTTTCTTTTGTTCATCATTTCCTGAACTCTCCAAAGGGGGAATGTTATGTCCTTCACCAAATACAGTGTTCCCTAGAGTAGGGACACTCACTTCACCTTGATCTTGTGCACCTTTTGCACTGGTATTCTTTGGAGGAGCTATCTCCTCATTCTATTTGACATCTTCATTTGTCTCATTGACTCCAATCACATTTCCCTGAAAATTTGATAAATCTATGTCATGTGTAGACACATTAGGCATATTTGAAGTATTCGGAAGAGATTGTTCTCTAAATATTTCAGCATTCTTCAATTCTTCCAATTTTTTTACTCTTTTCTTCCATTTCTTTCTCCATCCTCTTTATTTCTTCTTTATCTTTCCCCATTAGAATATTTATTCTTTGTTTGATTTTGAATTCTTGTGCCTAATATTGAGACAATTTGAGCCTTTCTTCATGAGAAATAGATACACTAGCCTTCTCTAAATCTTGTTTCCTTATCTTAGCTTCTTCTACAATAGATTCATTTCTCTTGTTACTTAGTACATCTATCAGACTGGTCATTTAAAGTTGATCAATGATTTTATTTAGTGCCATAATAAAACTATTCATATACATAACTATTTTCTTTTCAATTGTGGTATTTTCAACATGATACATTCCATCATAAAGAGAAACAACCTCTTTCAGTGCATTATTATATACAATTGCATTGATAGTAGCCTTAAGTTGTAGAGGATCATGTTTAGGTTTTTTGGAGGAGTATTCTTTGTTTTATTTACTTCTTTCTCTTCTTCTTCTTTAGATGTTTCTTCTTCTCCTCCTTATATTGTTTTCTTCTTTCTTCTCCTCAATACACAAGATTTAATTTCTTCTTCATAATCTTCCTCATCATCATCCACATTCACTAAATTAATATTTCCCCTTTTTTCCATCTATTTAGTTCTTAGCTTCTTCCTTTCTATAGTCTTGGTTTGTGTCGGTACTTTAGTGGTAGCCCTTCTTCTACTAGGAGGCGATTGAGTATGTCTAGAAGTTATTGTAGTGGTAGAAGCAAACCTACTTGTCCTTCTAGGAGGTGGTGTAGAAGTAGTGTCTTGAGGGGCTTTCACACAACCCTCAGGAGAGCCAAACACCTTCTTCAATTCAAACATCATCTTCTCCACATTTGATATCTTCTTCATCTTTTCTTCTATCTTCTTGATTTTTTTGGTGGGTATCTCACCATATGTGCCAAAACTTTCAACAAAAGGATCTATAGGTTTTTGGAGAAAAATGTCAGCATGTGCAATCCAATCAGTTCTGAAGACCTCATAGGGAAAAAAAATTATCCATGAGGTTCTTGGTTCAATAGCCTCCATATAACAATTTTCTTTATCCACCATCAAAGTGATTTCATTCTTATACCTCTCCACAACTTGTGAGGGTATCTTATCCTTCTTTTGTAATTCATTTTTAAATTTTTTGAAGAATCCCAAGAACATTGTGTCACACTATTTAGTATCTAGAAAGATACACATGTGATCCCTAATCTTATGTGGAATAGGAATATTCTTTCTCCAAATCACATTCTTCAACCTAGACATTTCTTTCATGAGATAAAACATAAGACAAATGATCAAGGTGCCAGACCAGAAGGTGTAGCATGAATCCTTAGTTTTCTAAAAAAATTCCAACAATTCATACTGTAAAATCTCACAAAGGTCATAATATTTTCCTTCCTTCACCATCTAATGAGTAGTGAAGATGGTAGTGGTGGTAGCAGACCCTTCTCTGTTTACATAGTAAACCTTATATGCAATGCCGATTGTGGCATATGATACCCCTAGGTCAAAATATCATTCACAGTTAGGGTTCTTTTGTTGAATTTAGCTCTGATAAGCTTCATAACTTCTTCATTCTTCATGGCCTTTAGTGCCAACACAGTCCTAGAGGAGCACAATCTAATCACAACCTTGATGGCTTCCTTTATGATTAGATATGATTGATCAAGCCAAAAGATGTCTTCATGAATTTGACTTGAGGAAATTCAGACCCATTCATCTTCAAAGCAAAAGTGGGAAAACCCTTTCATACATGTAATTATTTTTCTTCCACATTTGCATATTTTGGTTTGAGCTAAAAATCATCACCCAAGAGATTATTATACCTAAATTCTTCTATCTTCAGATGGTTGTACTCACTTAGTTGAGAGTGAATGTATAGATGTGGATATCTTTAGAATGAATCACATTAATTGGAACATGAGAGAAATCTCCATCTTTGTCAATTAGAGTAGAAATATATTGGTGTTTATTGAACTTTGGCCTTGAATTTTTAACATCAATGACAATTGGTGTAGCCATGATAACACATTCTAAAAAATAAAGTTTTACAAGAAAACCAAAGAAATACATAGGAATACTATTGTTAGGGTTTGAGCACAACTAAAAACCTTCTTCAATTCTTTAGCCTTTGCACACACTTGATATAGTTCAAATGAGATATTGGATCAAATAGGAACTAAATATGCTTCACACCAACCCTAGTCACTTTGTATTAAATGCATTTCTTAGTTCTTGACACTAGCATCTTCTTACTATTTGTGATATCATAGAGATCCATAATCTTTCAACACACTTCCGTAGAAAGTGTATTTTCTCTGGAACCTTGAGAAAAAATGTTCATGTCACCAATTACCATTATGTTGAGGACTTCAGCATCTCATGCTTTACAAGGGTTTTAAAATATATATGTAATTGCAACTCCCCCTAAGCTAATACTTTCTTTTCAGTTATTAGAATGTTGCAAGAATGGAAAGAATGAAGGTGTTGTCATTGATGTCAACTGGTCAATTGGCTATCAACTATTTGATTTTGTTTGTATATGTTGAGGATATTAATAAAATTGTATTAAACAAAGATTACAGGTGTTAGTGGTTGCTTCAAGTTTTTCTCTAAGATTTTCTCCTATGTTTGTGTGGTTTAGGTATGTTGATCATGGTTGTTAGAAGATGCTATATCTAGATTTTCAGTTATTGATTCATTGTACAGTGCAAGTTATGTTCACCAGTTGTGAACTATTGTTCTCTATTTTTCTAGTTGAGGTCTAGGAGAAATGTTGCTGGTCTGGATTTCTCTTTGGTAAATTCTTATGACTTGCAGTTCTAGATTTGAGTTGTTTTGATTGCATTGAAGATAATTTCAGGATCTGGAAGATTCATGCTTAATGGTTCTATGTGTTTTACACTAGTTTGGTCAACCTTGTGTTGAACACTACTTTCAAAGTTGATGAAGTGTGTTGGATCTATTTGGGTCCTTATGAAGTGTGTGTTTGGGTTCCCCTCATTCTGATTCCACCCTAGGGTATTTTGGTACCGACCTAATTTGAATTTGAATTTGGATGGATGACTTTGGAAATGTTTCAAAGTTGAAGATGGTATAAATACAAGATGAGTTAATGGTGAAATAGAGCAAGCAAAGAAGATAGATAAGTGCAAAGAAATAGAGCAGGTAGATGCAAGATTGATGAAAATTAGTGAGTGTGAGTGATGCGAGTGTGGTAGATCAGTGTGAATCCTATATGTTGAGTTTTTGAATGCAACAGCAGAAGGTGTACTCTATCATTCATGCATGTCTACAAGTGGTTGAGAAAATTTTGGTGGATTTCTCCGTTGCATTGAGATTGTATTCTCTTTGTAACGTATCTCTTCTATCTTCTTTGTATCTCTATGGTAGTGAGACCTCTGGGTTGTTAGCCCTATTGGACAGTGAGTCTTGATCCAGAAAGTGAGTCCTTGTTTTGGTAGTGAGCCTTGTTTCTTAGGCAATGAGCATCTTGTAATTAGTTTTGATATTCTCAATAGTGTGAGTTAATCCTCATTGTGGTTTTTCCCTTATTGGGTTTTCCATGTAAATCTAGTATTATTGTGTTTGTGTGATGCATTTAAGTTTTTGCATTAGCATTTAATGGTTAATCATTTAAGTAGTGTTAAGAATTAATTTTAGTGAATGAATTAAGGTTAAATATGTGACAATTGATTCAACCCCCTCTTAGTTGTCATGTTCAACAATTAGTATTAGATCTTGGTTCCTTGGTGAAGAGCTTAACCACTTGAGGAAGGTATAGTATGGCTAGAAAAATGGTTTATGATTATCTAAAGTTTCATGGAAAAATTATGCTATCTAGAAAATATTGGTTGAAGAGTATCTGAGGTATTTTGTATATGATGTGGATAAAGCTTACAAGAATCCTCACACTCCTCCTGCTAATGGTCTAAGTGTGGCTGATGAGATCAAATCATGTTGACATGAAGTGAACAATAAGGTGAAGTACATCTTGAAGAACAGTCTGGTACATTCCTAGTTGATTAAGGTTCAAAATCTAAAGACTGCTAAGGAAGTCAGGGATGCTTTGGAAAGGGCACATGAAGGTGATGAAGGAGTTAAAGAGAAAAAATTGTATAATTTGGAGACACAGTTTGAGCTTCTACATATGTTTGAACATGAGAATATTAAAGCTTATATACAAGAGATTGGATGAGATAGTAGCTAGAATGTGAGGACTTGGTGCTATTGTAGATGAAACCAGGATTGTAAAGAAGATTCTTAGAACTCTCCCTAAAGCTTATAGTGGGAAGGTGTGTGCTATTGAATAAAGTATATATTATAAGACTTATACTAAAGATCTGTTGTTGGGATTTTCAACATCTTATGAGATGAGGAGGCCGAATCTGAGGAATGGATGAAAATCAAAGACTACTTTTAAGGCTACAAAAGTTGATGATCTGGATGAAGAAATTTTTGATGAAATAGAAGCTAACTTTGTAAGAAGGATGAGGAATGGATGCAAATCAGAGACTGCTTTTAAGGCTACAAAAGCTAAAGATCTGGATGAAGAAAATTTTGATGAAATAGAAGCTAACTTTGGAAGAAGGATGAGGAAAGGATCCAACATGTATGAAGGTAAGTTACCCTTTAAATGCTTTAGTTATGGAGAAATAGGTCATTATGCTACAAAGTGTCTAGAAAGAGCTGAGAGGAATAAACATAGATATGAGAAAGAAAAGAAAGGAAAGAAGATCATTAGAGCATATTATGTGAATGAGAATGCTAGTATATCTGATGAGGATTCTGATTATGAAGACCCTAATGAATATGAATGCTTGTTATTGGATATAAAGGATGAACCTACTTCTACTAATTCTGAAAATTAGGTGAAGGAAAGGCCTCCGAAGGAGAAAAATGAAGGTAATTTTATTTCCGCCCTACATGTTAAACAAGAAAAGAATTATTGGGTAGTTGATAGTGGTTGTTCACATCACATGACTGGTGATAAATGTAAGTTTTTTAAACTTGAAAAATATGATGGATTCTTGGTTATGTTTGGTCATGATACTCTAGTGCTAAAATTTGTGGGACAGGTTCAAAAAGTTTTGATGGAAATCATCATATGGTGATGTCTACTATGTTAAGTGTTTAAGGAATAATATTTTGAGTGTTGGAAAGATGTGTAGTAAGGGATATGATCTTGTGTTTAAGGATGAGAGATGTGAAATCTAGAAAGGATCTGAAACATTGATTGCTACATAATATCTATCAACTTAAGGTTATTGATGGACAATGCCTTATGACTCATATTAATGATAGTTGGTTATGGTATTGAAGAATGTGTCACATGAATTTTGATAACTTGGCAAGGATCGGTGAAGTTCAAGTTGTGAGAGATTTACTAAGGATTATAAAGCCTGTCAATGCTATTTTAAAAAATTGTCAGTTTGGAAAGCAAGCAAGAAGTCATTACAGATCAAAGAAACAGTCTACTAGTGGACTACTGGATTTAATTCATACAGATCTCTATGGTCCTACAAGAGTGATAATTCTCCTAGGTGAAAGGTACTTTATGCTTTTAATTGATGATTATTCTAGATATACATGAGTTACATTTCTTAGAGAGAAATCAAATGCATTTGATAGATTCAAGTCATTCAAAGCTATGGTTGAAAATGAAGTGAATTTAGGGATAAAATGCTTTAGGTCTAACAAAGGTGGAGAATTCACCTCCCATGATTTTAATATTTTTTGTGAAGTGCATGGAATAAAGAGAAAATTATCTTCTTTGAGAACTCCTTAGCAAAATGGAGTTGTTGAAAGAAAAAATATAACAGTTCAAGAGGCTACTAGATCAATGATTACTGAGGCTGGTTTACATAAGTTTATTGGAAATAAGCTATTCATATTGTTGTTTATGTATTCAATCAAGTTCAAGCATGGAATAATTTGTACTGTTAAGTACTTCAAGGTGTTCGAAAGCAATTGTTATATCAGAAGAGATGAAGAAACTTTGGGAAAGTTTGATGCAAAAAGTGATGAAGTCATTTTTCTTGGATGTTCTACTAAAAGAAAAGCATACAAATGTTTCAATAAAATACTGAGAAAGATTGTAGAAAGTGTGAATGTCAAGGTTGATGAAACAATGAAGAATTCAATTGACATTGATGGATATGTATTTGATGAACCTAATTGTGTATGAGTAGAAGAGATTAAAGAACAAGAAAAGGATGAGCAAGAGAAGTAGGATGAACAGAACGAAAGAGAAGAAGAAGCTTTGTTGGTGTCACCTAAGACGCCTAGATATGTACAAAAGAATCGTTCAGAAATTTAGATCATTGGAGACAAGACAAAAGGTGTATTGACAAGAAGCAGAGTTGTTGCTAAAGTAAATCTGCGTATATTTTCTGAGATTGAATTGAATACTATAAGTGACGCATGCAAAAATGAACATTAGATGGAAGAGATGCAGAAAGAATTTGAAATGTCTATATTTGGAGAGATGAATTTCTTTCTTGGGCTACAAATTAATCAAAAAAAGAAAGAAATTTTTATTTCATATTCTAAGTATGTGAAAGAGATGTTGAAGAAGTTTGGGATGGATGGTTCAAAACCAATATGTACTCCTATGGTGACTGGTTGGAAACTGGGTAAAGATGATGATTAACTTAAGGCTGATCAGAGAAAGTATAGATCTATGATTGGTGGACTATTGTATTTGAATGCTACTAGACTGAATATTATGCATGTTGTCTATCTTGTGGGTATAATTCAAGAAGATTCTAAGGAGACACATGTTGTTGTTAAAATAATTTTCAGATATTTGAATGGCACTTCAGATTATGGGTTATGGTATCATAGAGATACTAACTTTACACTAAATGCCTATGTAAATGTAGATTGGGCTGGATGTGTAGATGAAAAAAAGAGTACAAGTACTGGTGCATTCTTTCTTGGTTGCAAATTGGTGGCATGGTTGAGTAAAAAGAAAGATTTAGTCTCCTTGTCAACTACTAAAGTTGAGTATATTGCTACTGCATCTTGCTACACACAAGTTCTATGGATGAAATAGACATTGAAAGATATCACAGTGGTGTATGGTGATCCTATTTCCATCTTTTGTGATAACACAAGTGCAATTAACATTTAAAAGAATCCTATGATGCACTCGAGGATGAATCATATGTCTATTAGGTATCATTTCTTGAGAGAGAAGGTCATGGAGAATGAAGTAAAACTTGAATATGTTCTGATGAAGGATTAGATTACTGATATATTCACAAAGGCTCTTCCTAAAGATACTTTTGAGTATCTCTAGGAGAAGTTAGGGGTTATTTCCCCTCCTTTCTTTAACTATATGCATATGGAGATGCATCAGTTTGGTGGATCTACTGATCTATCTTTCTTTTGGACTGATGTTTTGGTGGCTAATTTTTAGGGGGACTAGGTAGTGTCAGGTGTTGTCATTGTATTATGTTTTCATGTCAAAGGGGAAATCAATGTAAAATATCTTTTTCCTTTTCCATTGACGTCAAAGGGGGAGAGGAAGCATGTGAAAAGAAAGCAAGGGGAAGCATGAGAGGAAGCATGTGAAAAAGAGAAAAGAGGAAGAATATAAAAGATTATCTACTAAGGGGGAGAAACATAAAGAAAAATAGTGAGAAGTGTATTCAAAGCTAGTATGGTTTCTTTGATGGTTTTTCACATCATGTGTTGCCATCAATGAAAAAGGGAGATATTTTTGCAAAAATGGAAAGAATGAAGGTGTTGTCATTGATGTCAACTAGTCAATTGGTTATCAATTGGTTGTTGTTGGCTATATATGTTGATAATATTGAGAAAATTGTATTAAAGAAAGATTGCAGGTGTTTAGTGGTTTATCTGAGTTTTTCTCTAGAATTTTCTCTTATGTTTGTGTGCTTCAAATATGTTGATCATGGTTATTAGAAGATGCTATATCCATATTTTTGGTTCTTAATTCATTGTACAATGCAAGTTATGTTCACCAGTTGTGAATTGTGGTTCTTTATGTTTCTAGTTGAGGTCCGAGAGAAATGTTATTGGTCTAAATTTCTCTTTGGTAAAGTCTGATGACTTACGGTTCTAGTGTTGAGTTGTTTTTATTACATTGAAGATAATTTTGGGATCTGGAAGATTTGTGCTTAATGGTTCTATGTGTTTTACATTGGTTTGGCTAACCTTGTGTTGAACACTACTTTCAAAGTTGATGAAGCGTGTTGGATCTATTTGGGTCCTTATGAAGCATTTTTTTAGGTCACCCTCATTCTGATTCCACCCTAGGATGTTTTGGCACTGACCTAATTTGAATTTGAATTTGGATGGTCAAATTTTGACATGTTTCAAAGTTGAAGATGGTATAAATACATGATGAGTTTGTGGTGAAATAGAGCAAGCAAAAAGGAGAGATAAGTGCAAAGAAATAGAGTAGATAGATGTGAGATTGATGTGAATTAGAGTGTGTGTGATGCGAGTGTGGCAGATCAATGCGAAGCCTAAATGTTGAGTTTCTGGATGCAGTGAGAAGGTGTAATCTATCATTCATGTATGTCTGCAAGTGGTTGGACAAATTGTGGTGGATTTATTTGTTGCATTGAGATTATCTTCTCTCTGTAACATATCTCTTCTATCTTCTTTGTATCTCTGTGGTAGTGAGCCCTCTGGGTTGTTATCCCTATTGGACAGTGAGTCCTTGTTTTGGTAGTGAGCCTCTTGTAATCAATTTTTATGGTGAGTTAATCCTCACCATGGTTTTTCCCTTAATGGGTTTTCCACGTAAATATGGTCTTATTGTGTTTATGTGATGAATTTAAGTTTTTGCATTAGAATTTAATGGTTAATCATTTAAGAAGTGTTTATAATTAGTTTCGGTGAACGAATTAAAGGTTAAATTTTTGACAACTAATTCACCCCCCCTCAGTTGTCCGGTTCAACATAAAGGACTCATCTAGTACACCATGTTGAGGTAAGATTCATTCTTTACATCACCTTCTTCCTTCTTCTACCATACTTTGTTCATTTCCTTCTTTTGTTAACTAATGAAAAACTTCTTTTTAGGAGAAAAAGATCTTACACTCTTTCCCTTGCCAAACCTTAAATGTCGACATCAATGACAACACAAAAATTCATAACTATACAACTTGTGCTCATCCCACATGCTCATGTTGCCAAACAATGCATCAATGACAAACTCCTTATTCTTCCAAAAATCTCCCTCTTTGTCATTTATAGAAACATGCCCTAATTATCTCCAAAATTATTCTCCCCATTTGACATCAAGGGCAAGGGGCACATACAACAACAATCTTACATACCGAATCTCCCCTTGACAAGTATATTCTTATATATAAATTGAAAAAATTGAATTGACTCCCCCTAAGAATGCTATTTACCACAATCGAACCAAAAAACTTGTATTAGAAAAGACTTTACACCATCTACATATGTACATAGAAATTCGAAACAATAAACTAAAATGCATAAAAGAGAGAAAAATAGTATCAACCAAAAGAAGTTGACCCTTGCAGCTTCTTAAGCTGAGCCTGCGTTCTTGTTTCCCTTCCCAAATATTTTTTGCAATGCTAAGCATTTTGCTCTAGGTTTCCAATTCCATCAACAGTTTTTCACCTTCTTTTGGAGTGTTGGCTACCAGATTAAGCTTTGATGCCTTATTAGCACTCAATAGGGCACTAGAGACAAATATGAACTTTAAGTTCACTAGATCCCTAAGGTTTCCAAACTGTAAGATGATTTTCTCTTTGGCGCTTGAAGTTGAAAGAATTGCCATGTAAATCTTCTCTTTATGTGAAAAAAGAGACGCTTTACAAACTTTTCTTCCAAGGTCCTAAATCAACCTAGAAATTTGTACAAATCATAAAATAAATGTGTAAGGACAAAGCTAAGGCAGAAAAATCAACTCACTTGATAATATCGCTCGCTGCAGGCTACCTGATCTCGTAGGACGTCTAGTCTTGGAGGCTCATAATCTCATCAGATCGACATCTTCAATAAATCTTCATCAAAGTCAAGCTACAAGAAGGTAAAAGATAAAATAGTTAGAAATTACTTCAATTTTTGCTCTTATATAAGTTAAAAATTAGGGTTTTTACTAGATTAAGTTAAAAAAGTGTCCATTTAAACTAACATAATAGGAGCTAGAGAGCTTCATTTTCAACATCGTTTGTTGCATTGGAATCGTGATTAAATTCTCCCATCCTCATAATTTTTTTGTCATCATGTGGTATGGTACTTGGAAATACCCTATGATGTGACCTACCTTATTCGATGTGGTTAGACTACTACCTTGATTCCACCTCTGTAAAGCAAGCAAAATCAAGCGGGGGCATACATCTACCCTCAAATTTGATTTCTAGAATATTACCCTATATTTTTTCCTCACTTCATGAAAGTCATCCGCTAGCTATAAGTGACTTAGTCCTACGTGGGTGGTATTTTATGTAATCATTTGAACTCGGGAAGTGTTTTACATAGTTCACTAAACCACCCACCTCGCTGCTTATGCTTGTTTTATGTCACTATTTTGTGTTCCCAACTCGAGAGGTGTTTTTTGTAGTTATTTGAACCTTCCTTAACTGCCTATGTGATGATTATTATTTAGGCAGCATCTTGACATGTTGTTTGAACTCAGGCGCATATTTGTGAAGTTCGTTGAACTAACCACTTCACCAGTTATAGACATTTGCAAGTTCAAATATTTGAAAGATGATTATATTGAAAATGGTAAAGTGAAAACTACCACATGTCATGGAGCAAGTTAAGATATTAAATGCCCATATACTCCCACGTTTTTCCATGAAGTTTAAGAAATTTTAAAGGGTTAGACAAACATCTTCATGAATTGTGATGAAATTTTCTTCAAGGACAAGCTAGACGAGATGCAAAATTTCATGTTGTAGGATTCGACATTAAGGTATTTACGGTGTTCAACTATTTTAGTTTGCTTTCCTGAATTATTTCTACCTGCATTTTAGAAGAATATCTATTGTTAGAGCTATAAAAACTCATCCATGGTGAGGGTTAAATATGTAGGTTATGAATATGTGTTTGGGCTAACCTATGAGGGGTCAGAAATTTGTGATACTTGTTTAGGGAATGTGAGTTTGGATGAGATACAAAGAAAATTCAATAAACCCAATCCACTGCCCATCATTGAATGAGTGATAGACAATGGCTTAGTTGAAGTTGTTGCATGCCCTCTAGCTATGCAATGCCCCAATCTCATTTTAGAATGCATTAGGAAATTTAATTTGCAAACACGAGATGATAGGACTGAAGATAATCAAATAGTCCTAAAAGTCCAAAGGTCCACCTTCATGTCTTGCCTAAGAATCCTAGAAAAAGATGAGTATTCACCAATGAACATGAAAAACTCTCAGATTGAATTCTTTGCAAAGAAAGGGGTTTATAGGAATGGAATAGCGAAGAATTGGTTGGCCAAGCCTAAGCGGGGTAAGTCCCAGTTGTCCCATAAGCTGCACACAACCCATTTTGTAGAAGTGGAAGACATTGTAGTATTATTGCACATGGTAAGGGGAAATGAAGATGTTCATGGATTTGAGGAATGGATGTATTTCTTCATCCAAATTATGTTAAGTGGAGAACAATTCTTGGATTGGGTAGAAATTATCAGTGACTGCTTGCATGATTTAATGACATTCTTTACCATCAACAGGTTTTTCTATATATCCTCATACTTGATATATGCCATCGCCAGCACTAGACCTTGGCCTGAGCTAAGACCAAGTGATTTACCTCTAGGAAAAGTGCCTATTTATGATTATTTTGATAAAATTCAGCTTCATAAGAGTTTTTAGAATTTTAGGAGAGTGAATGACACTTTCACCGTGAGAATGGTCAAGGAAATACATGGATTCCTTGCAATGAGGTTATTGCCTAAAGCAATACAATTTGTAAACTTTTATGGCAACCGGTTATTTAGTTTCAAAGATTCTCCTACATAAGGATTGGTGGATATGAAGGATTCCTGATCAAATTGCCTAAATTCCTTGAAGATAAATGGGTGCTCATTGAAGTAAGTAGGTAGTTGGCTTATATAAATAGATTGTTCAAAGGTAGGAAAAGGTTGACAGTTCACTTTCGCTTTGGTTTTGGTGCTTATAGTTGTCAATCTATGTCTGATGCCCTAAATATTGAAAGAGAATTTTCTATGTATAGCCAAATTTCATATGAGGAGTGGAATCCTTTTGATCTAAAAG
Organism: Sequoia sempervirens; assembly: GCA_007258455.2. Taxonomy (NCBI): domain Eukaryota; kingdom Viridiplantae; phylum Streptophyta; class Pinopsida; order Cupressales; family Cupressaceae; genus Sequoia; species Sequoia sempervirens. The sequence goes on along the minus strand of VDFB02281492.1, from coordinate 2,640,525 downwards.
ATTATATTAAAAATAATCTAAAATTAAGCCCTAATTTTTATCACTAGCCTAGCCTTGAAGATTATTGGGTTGACTGTTTTGATGAATATGAGGTCAGGAGAAGGAGTTGGATGAGACTGACAGTGGAGCAAAAAATTATTTATGAGTTGAAATGGGATCTATTGGAAGAATGAAGAACATCGCATTTTGTTTTTTTGTGTTGTCATTGATGTCACCATGATATATGACTTGCAACTGTAAGATTATAACTTAGTATGATTTGGTATTTTGGATCGGTATTTGAATCGGTATGCAGTTATTATCCTCTGGTATTTTGGTTTGCAATCCTTTGTTGTTGATTATTGTTTCTTGTGGTTTTGGGAAATGGTTTATGGATGGTGGAAGTACATATATTTAGAATCTTACGTATTCAGATGCTTGAATGGTGTATCGACATTTCCCTCTTGTTGATTTTTTTCTATTTGGTCTATCCATGGCCGACCTAATGGATAGATGGTGTTATAGTAAATTGCGGATGTATGTGTGACCTATCTTAGGTCCATGCTGACATGATGTAGTGTATTGAGCATTTGAATTGTCTTTGGAAATTTTTTGTGAATGCTCAAAGCCGACAGTTGGTATTTTTGGTGAATAAGGGTTGCATCTAATTAGGCCAACCTAATTGATGGTTGTGAATATATTAGCTATATATATTGGACTATGTTGAGATTTTAGATGATGAAGTTGATGATGATGTGAATGTGAAGAAGTGCAAAAATGATGAAGTGTGTTAAGTTAGTTTACTAAGCTTCAAAGGAACTGAATCAACACTTGTTAGGTGTACATTATCAGTTCATTTTTTGGCTATAAGCCATTTTTTCATTGTATTTCTATAAGCCGTGAGCCTCTCCTTTTGGATAGTCAGTCCTGGCAGTGAGCCACTCTTTTGTAATATTTTATAACCAATTATACTATATTTTGAGCTAACACTCATTGTGGTTTTTCCCATTTTGGGTTTCCACGTAAAAATCTTGGTGTTCATGTGTTGAGTGATTTAATGTTGTGTTAATGCTTTTTCTTATCTGTACTATTATATGCATTAGAGTAATTGGTTGGTATTTTTTCAATAAGTTTAAGAAAATACTGATTCACCCCCCCTCTCAGTATCTTGGATATTCAACAATTGGTTTTAGAGCTTGGTTCCTCCGGTGAAGCCTAACAGCTTGAGGAAGATCCTAAAGATGGAACAAATAAATGATAAAGAAGAGATTCGGGCTACACTTGAGGATCTTGAGAATGTTGAAAGTGAAAACAAAGATTTGAAATAAAATCTTGATGAAGAAAATGAATGTGTCCAAAAATTAAAAGAGCAATTGAAGAAGTTCAAAGAGATACATAGGGAAGTAAGTGAGCAGTTGAAGCAAGCTAATGAAGAGGTTATTGGTTTGAAGGTTCATGTGGAGGAAAAGAAAAGAATTGAAGAATGTCTAAATAAAATAGGGCAAAGCAAATATGATGAATGCACTAAGTTGGAACAAGAAGTGGTGAATTTGAAAATAGATATGGAGAAAGAAAAACTCTATGAAAATAATTTCAAATCCAGCTTAGACAAGCTTGATGAGTTGATTTCAGGGCTGAAACTAAGTAAATACAAAGGTGGCTTGGGAATGGAAGGAGGTGAAAACTCTAAGGATAATTAGAAGACTTTAAAAAAAGGAAAGCAAAAAGGAAATTCAAGGAAATTTTCCTGAAGACCACCTATCAAACAACCAAATGCTCAAAGGTACCCATCTTTCAATGATGTCTATTTTTCATGTAATAAATTTGGTCACAGGGCAATAGATTGTAGGAGTAGGATGAATTAGTTTCCTGGTTTGTTCACTAGTCAGTGTTTTTCATGCAAGAGAGTTAGACATAGAGCTAGTGAATGTAGAACTCAGATGATGAATTGGTCTAATGGAGGAAGAATGAATTAATCCTTTAATGGTTACTACTATACATGTAAAAAATTTGGACACAAAGCTAATTAGTACAGGTCAAGGGGTAATGGAGGACAAAATAATTAGAAAAAATGTTGTTTGCTACAATTGCCACAAACCAGGACATATCTCAAGAGTTTGTTGAAGGAAAAAGGGAAAGCAGTTTGATTTGGTAGAAAAGAATGAACCAGTGAAGAAAATTGACAAGAGTGAGGTTAAGAAAGAAATGAATAAGATTTGGGGGAAGAAAGAAGAACCTGAAATAACAGATGTGTCTATGCCCTCATTTAGTGTAGACAATTCCTTTCGAAATTAAACCTAGAAGGGTCTTAGGGGGAGCCTAATAACAAAAAATTGTTTGAACCCCCTGATGTTTGGTGTGTCATTATTTGGCACAAGGATATGTTGTAAGGAATGGACAACCAGAGGTTATGCGAGTAGAACCAAAAGAAAAAGTGCAGGCATGATCATTTGTGGAGTAAATTAGGGTTTTTTCTATGCAGAGAAGAGTTTTTAGCAACTTTTTAAAATCTACCACATTTAATACAAATTAGGACAGATCATTGTTTTATAAAGTTAATGTGTAAGGCATTTTAATCACTTGTGCATTTGAAGAAATTAGAGAGCATTTTAGAGACTTCGTGAGGTGATTTGGAGTTTGAGTTGTGCAAACCCTAGTTTTGGTTCCTCGCAAAGAAAAAGGTTTTTGAAGACAACCCCATGGGTGCCTTCTCATCAATTCCTCATGGGATTATGTCGACCGTGGACACAAGAATTTTCATTCAAGTAAAGATAGATGAATTCAATCATAGTAAGTTGATAGATATTTGGCAGAATGAGCTCACTAGAGATAATTTCTTGGTGAAACTTGAATACTGAAATATTGTTGCGAATAAATTGGATAGATCGAACTACTTTCCTAATTTTATTTCCACGATTGATGATAAATATGTAAAAGCAGTTCTCACTAGAATACATGATAAATTCTTTTGGACTAATAGACCCCATCTAATAACTAAGGAAGCAATTAAGGTTGTTACCAGACTCTGTGATACTAGAACATTACTCATGCTGAAAGCTATGAAGAATGAAGTGGTGATGGAACTCATTGGTGCCAAATATGATAAGAGAGCTCTTACAACAAATTCTATCACTAATCCTACTATGAAATATGCTACTATAATGATTGGTCATAAAATTTACTTCACCAATAAAGAGAACTATGTTTTTGCCATAGATATTTATACTAGTTTCGATATGGCAGTTAATGGTGCATACTATGAATTGTATGAACTTCTCTGACAACTATTTCTTGAGAATTTAAGGATGAACAAAGGAAGGAAGTATGCATTTAAATTTGGTTCTTTGATTATATGTCTATTATTCTATTTTTTGAAGAGATTTTTTGGAAGGGATGATATGGTGTTTTGGGATACATCTAGATTGGTGGCACATTAGATCTTTGATCACTTACATAATATGGATGATTTGAAGAACAAAGAAAATGGTCTAACAAATTTCTTTGCTATATTCAAGAGCAACATGAATGAGAGAGAAAGGATTTCGAGGAAAGTTTTTGAGAAATATAGAAATGATATCATATTTCATGTTTCTTTTGATGAATGTATGATTGAAGTTATTGAACCTCAGACCATATGGATTCAACCATTGGGTTATGAAATTACAAAAGATGAAGCCAAAGGCTATGTATAGATGTTGCTAAAAAGTTTGAAAGATGCCAATGAACCTAGAATTGGCACTTGTGCTAAAAAATCTATGGAGGTTCACTTGGTGTACAAGAATCCAATAATAAGAAAGAATGTGGAAACAAAGCTTAGATAAGCTACTTACAGTGATGAGGAAATTTCAATAGAAAGGGATGAGAGAGAACAAATGGAGGAGAATCATCGGATCTAAGGAGATCCAGTAGGACTACTCCTTCTAAACCCTCTGCAACCCTTGCAGTAAAAATTGAATCTAGTGCTATTGATAAAGACAAAGGCCTGACCCCTTCTGGATCTACTACAAGATCTGGGAAAAGGAAAGAAACTCCTCTGGTGGTTTCTGGGAAGAGAGGAAATAAAGAAAAATCTACAAGGGAGAAAATCTTAGTGTCACTAATGATCAAGAAGAAGAGGAGGAGGACCCTAAAGCAAAATTGGTAAGGAAAAGAAGAGGAAGCTTATCCTTTGGTGAAGGTGCTTCTCAAGAAGCTGGTATTGGTTCCAAAAGATTGCATATTGTGTCGTCTTCTGAAAAAGATGAAGAATAGGAATTTTATGTTCATGTGCACACCAAACCCGAGTTGAAGAAATCTAAGGTGTCTAAAGAAGCCTCCCTGGACCAAGAAGAAGAAAAGGAAATTTTGGTAAGACCTAGTCCCCATTTCAAATTAGAGGCTATACTTAATTCTCTGTTACATTTTGAAAATATGTTGAAGCCTATAGCAGAATATTATGATCAAGTAGGGAAAGAGGATAGAAAGACATTAATTTTAGCCACCATTTAGTATGTTATCACATTGGATGTTAAGTGGGATGATATGAAGAAAAATGTGCTTGAGAAAATGTGGGTAGCCCTGATGAAAAGGAGCTCAGAGGCTGTTGAATTTGGAGAGAAAATTAGGGATGATGTATTTAAGAAAATTGGGTCTTCTTTGGCCCCAAATGATTTGGAAACCCTAAAGAAGATATGTACAGATATGTTTTAGATGAAGAAAAGAGTGAATATGTTGATGATAAGGGATAAAAAGAGGATAAAGAAAATAAGGAAGGAAAATGTAGAAGCAATTAGAGATATAGTTGAGAAATATGGCATTTTTGGTTCTGCACTTAAGTCTGGTGAAGATGTTTCTGTAGAAGAACTTGAGGAAGATATTCCTCCTTGTACAAGTGATACAAGTATTTCTATAGAAATAAACGATGTAGATATCCCTATGGATACAGGTGTTGAAAATGATCCTCTGGAAATGGAGAAGCAAAACGAGGGTGAAGCTAAGCTTGAAAAACATGATGATGCTCCTCCAAAGCATACTAAAGGTGAAAAAGATAATGTTAAAGAGGAAAAGGGTAATGATGAAAGTGAAAAGGATAATACTGAAGGAGGACAAGATGAAGATGAAAATGAAGGAAATGAAGAAATGGCAACAGGGACAAAAAAAAAGATGAAGATGAAAAGGGTAAAGAAGAAAAAGAAAAAGAGATAGAAGAAGAAGAGAAAGTGCAAGAAGAAAAGAAGGAAGAAGAGAAAAATGAGGAATTTTCTAGGAAGAATGAAGAAAATATAAGGCAGGTTGTAGAATCTCATAGATCTCCCAAAGAATCCTCTTGTGGTGATGATGTGTTGAAAGGATTCCTATCCAAGCAAATCAGATTCCAACTGATGATTCCTTCATAACTTTTACAACTTCCTATGATTCAAAGTAGTGTGGACCTAGACAAAATTTCTCATGTTCATAAGTTGGTATTGGGTGATGCATTGCATGCATCCAGTAGAAGAGAGATTCTAGAGACACACCAAAAAGGAACATAGTTGATTGAAGATTCTCTTAAGGCACTACAAGAAGCCACACTTGGTACTTCAATTGATACATATCTCACTTCGGTAGAAAATTTGAGATTGTTATTGGACTCCTTTAAGGAGTATGTCTCTAGACTTGGTGAAAAGACAAAGAAAAAAGTGGAGGAGAAGCTGGTAGAGAAAAGGTTGTTGGCGTTGCATGACAAGTGTTCCTTGGCACACACAAATGTTGAGAATAATCTAGAAGCTATGCAAATTTGTGAGCTTGATGCAAATGTTGTCTTTTCTTATTGCTTGAAGTGGCCGGATGCCACTTAGAGTATTAAATATCTTATGGACTCCATTGAGTCTCAGTCGATTGTTGTCTTTGGTACCTACAATACATCCAAGGAAAGAGATAGATCAACTTGGAATGCCATCTCTGCTCATAGAGATAAATTGTTTATTTTACAAAAGAAAAAGGAATAAATCATTAGAAAATTTGGTCAGTTAGGTGACCTTGTGAGAATGGAGTACACCCTAGTTGCTAATGCTTTGACAAGTACAAAGAAACTTGAGAAGATAAACCTGACTCCTGGTACTCCGGTTGATGTAGAGGAAAGTCTGATGGATTTGGAACCCTTGAACAAGATGTTGATTGCTACAAAGAAGAATTGGGAGAATGGTAAATATGCATGGCAAGGTATTCTTAAGGAGCTTCAAGGCTCATCATCCTCTGGTTAATGTTTTTTTTCTTATTTTCATATTTCTTTTGGGCTGCCCTTTTTCCTTGATGTCAAAGGGGGAGTGAAAAGTGATAGAGGAAGAGTATATTGGTGATAGGGGGAGAAGTGGTGTATATAGGAGGTCTTGTAAATTTTGGCACATGTTGCCATCAATGACAAAGAGGGAGATTGCTGGAAGAATGAAGAAGAACATCTCATTTTGTTGTTTTGTGTTGTCATTGATATCACCATGATATATGAGTTGCAACTACAAGATTAAGTCTCAGTTTCATTCGGTACTTTGGATGGATATTTGAACTGGTATGTAGTTATTATCCCCTGAAATTTTGGTCTAAAATCCTTTGTTGTTGATTAATGTTGCTTGAAGTTTTGGGAAATGGTTTATGGATGGTGGAAGTACGTATATTCAAAATCTCACCTATTCAGATGCTCGTATGGTGTATCGACATTGCTCTATTGCATTTTTGCTATTTGGTCTATCCCTAGATGACCTAATGGATAGATGGTGTTATAGTAAATTAATTTTATGTTGCAGATGTATGTGTGACCTATCTTAGGTCCATGCCGACATGATGTAGTGTGTTAAGTGTTTGAATTTTCTTTGGAAAGGTTTTGTGAATTCTCAAAGCCAATAGTTGGTATTTTTGGTGAATAAGGGTTGCATCTAATTTGGATGACCTAATTGATGCTTGTGAATATATCGGCTATATATATTAGACAATGTTGAGATTGTAAATGATGAAGTTGATGATGATGTGAATGTGAAGAAGTGAGAAAATGATGAAGTGTGTTAAGTTAGTTTATTGAGCTTCAAAGGAACTGAATCAACACTTGTTAGGTGTACATTATTAGTTCATTTTTGGCTGTAAGACATTTTGTCATAATTTTGTAGGTAGTGAGCCTCTCCTTTTGGACAGTGAGTCCTGGTAGTGAGCCACTATTTTTGTAATATTTTATAACTAGTTATACTAGATTGTGAGCTAACACTCACCGTGGTTTTTCCCATTTTGGGTTTTCCATGTAAAAATCCTGGTGTTCATGTGTTGAGTGATTTCATTTTATGTTAAATATTTTTCTTATCTATACTATTATATGCATTGTTGTAATTGGTTGGTATTTGTTTAATAAGTTTAAGAAGATACTAATTCACCCCCCTCTTAGTATCTTGGATATTCAATAGGATCTACAAGGAATTGTGGAAGACCGGTCTAACATAGTAGACCCAATATATACTGATTGATAGAAAATTGGTCTATCCCTACCATGGACTGTAACTTTAGAGAGAAATGAACTATTGAAGCAAGGACTGCCAATGTTTTGACTAGAACACGAGAGTGGGTGACCAAGAAAAGAATTGAATAGTCTCATCCTCACACTAGGTCTAAACATTCATGACTTGTCGAAGGCAATTCTCAGGTTTGTGCAAGTAGGCAATCAACTGTTGGTACTTCCCAGTCATTACCATTAGGGACATAAGGAGATTGTGGTACATGTCAGAAGCCACAAGCAATTACATCTGCAGAGAATACTCCTCTAGTTACTAGGACCTTATTTGAATCTCTAGGTTTTAAGACAACCTAGGTTTTGGTGACTCCAACTTGGTTAGAGGAATTTTGTTAAGGAAAAGGAAAGCTATACAACCTAGTTTTCCTAAGTAGGATATGGTGGGCCAATTGTTATAGAGGACTTCAGCCCCAAAATCAATCAGCCCCAAAATCAAAGAAGTTGAAGACTACTGCTAGGTTGATAGATGATACTAAATTAGGAAGCCTTCAAATAGAGATCGTGCATCCTTCAGCAAAAAATGATGTTACTCAGGTAGTAGCAAGTGATTTTGAAGTGAATAGAATAGATCTTGGCCCTCCTACGAGAGATGGAGATGTTCAGATCTTTCAGGTGTCTGCAGCTATAATGGTTGAAAGATAAAAAAATGATAAAGAAAGTAAAAATGAATTAAAGGCCTAGGTTCGTAACTTGAACGAATGTTTGAGGTCTATCTTCGAGCTTGTTCCTCAACCCATTTCTTAGGTTGATTCCTCTATAGAATCTCTAATTGTGGTTGGAAAGGAGGCCATGACCAAAATTAAAAGTTTCCAAATGTTGAGTAAGGCTACAGATGATTGGAGTGGGTCTTTGATTAAAAACGGGAGCTTGATCATTTCTAAATCCATAAAATGCTTCCAAGAAACAAACACTTTGAAGGCCACTTTAGGGGATGAAATCATTGTGATTGAAAAGGAGGAGAAGCTATTGAACAACTACCTAACTGAACTGAAGTTGATGTTAAGTAGGGATATGGAGAAGTTGGCTATAGAGCAGGTTATGCCTAATGCTTCAGGCACCCATTACATAGCATGGAACAAAGGGATGGAGTGGAAATTGCAAATTGCTAAGAAGAGTCTACAAAAACTTAAGGAAATCATTGACAAGTGTACTATTATTTTAGAAGAAGCACTGGGAACCTTGGTGGCTCTTGGGTTACTCCAAGATAAAGGTGAAATTAGGAATAACAAGGACACCAAGAGTTTGATGGATAATTTCTAGAAAAATGGTTAAGAAAATGCTTGATTCACCTTCACTCAATGCTAAGAACTTGCAGAAACTTTGCGAATTACATTTGGTCACCTCCCAATCAATTGATCTCATGTGGGCTTGTGAGTGTCATGTGGAGACAACTAAGGATAATCCTCTGACGTGGAAGGTGAGGATGACCAAAGTTGTTATTCCCCAACATAACGAGTTGATGCACATCCTTAAAGCTTTTCAAGCCTGGCGAAAGAAACCCTTAGTGGCCCCAAAATCCGGAAACAAAGTGACACCATTGTGATGGCTCAACTTCCCTTTCTTTCTTTTATGTGTCTTTTTGTTTTGATGGGCTTTGACATAAAAATGAGGCAGTGTATAAGAGTGAATTTGCATCCCAGGTGCAAATCCCCTTTTTTCCATTATCCTCCTTAGAAAACCAAGTTCAAAGGCTTAATTCCACCTAAGCTTGCTGCTTGCATCACACTTGGCGGCTATTTTGAGCGTCATAGAGGTGTTTTTGTCGAGGACACCCATGCAATGCGCAAACATCCACACAACGCACTTATGTCCCTGATAGATTCCTGTGTCTGAAGCCTGTAGAGGCATTACACTTCCCATTGGGGGTTGATTTGTAACACCCTTCTTGGTTGACATACCCAAAAATGGTCGTTTCTCTTCATATTTTCTTCATATTCACTCCTTGAACAAGAATTTCATCTCTTCTACGATCTTCTTCACATCTTCTCCCAAGCATTGAGTTCACACTCTTACTCTCTAGCTCTCTCTGAGCCCTCTCTTAGCTCTTCAATCTCCAAACACTTTACACTTCATAGCAACAACATTAACACTCCACCACTTCAGTAGAGCAAGTGTGGGACAAAACACAATGGTTTCCTCTCATTTTCTCCCCCATTAGCCTTGAGTGCTCTTGGTGGAGGTGGCAAGATTTCACTCCTCTCCTCTATTACTTGGTTAAGTAGCATAACATTGTTTTGTAGTGCTTTAGTGCTCTTTACTTCATTTCTACTTTTCTCTCCATCCATCTGGTTGTCTGTGGAGGTGGGAACACAAAAATAGGGTTTGACTGAGGCAGGCCCCTATACAACCACCCAACCATTTCTCACTCCCTCTTGTGTGAAGATATTGAAGACACCCTCGAGCTGGAAGCTTCATCATTTGCACAATTGTAAGTATTTCCTTCCATTCTTCTCCTTATCCTCATCATTTATTCTTTACTTTACTTCAATTCTACCACTTTATCACATTCTGTCATTTTTTTACATTCTGTCAATTCTCAATAATCGAATTGCTAGTTGTTTCTTAGGAATTTTTTGAGACATTCTCATTCTCTGGTCCTTATGAGATGCCAACATTCCTCTGGGATTCCAAAACACCACACTATCATCCATTTTCTGTGTTGTCTTCCTTTGGCCGAGAGCTTGACATTTTGTCTAGAAAATCTTTGTGACCTACTCTTGTAGATTCTAAAGCCCTCATTGATGTTCCATTGAGGTAGTATAGGGAAGTTCGCCCTGTGAGGCTCTCTGAGTGAATCCCCCTATATTACAGACAATTACTCCTCTGCCTATTTAATTGTTTCTATTTTCATATGCTCTCTCTCTCTAGACACTTTGAAAACTACTCAATACATATTTTGTTGTGAATAAAATTACTGTTTTTCCTAGGTGCATTCGGTTGTGAAGTTAATTTGAGCTCTTGAATCTTTGCATTTGAGAAAATCTTAATGCATATCTTATCTTTGTGTGAATAATGCAGTTTTCTTCATAATTGTTTCATTTCTCAAATAGTATTGGGAGTATATTTTATTCTTAAGTAATTTAAGCTAGAATTGGCCTTTGTGCTGATACTTCTTGTTGTATCTTGTACTTGATATTTAGGATTTTTTATAATATTGGGTATTCCTTTTTTGCTTTCTGGTTAAAATCATACATGGTATTTAGTTTTTAGCATTTAATTCACTAAAAATCTTGTGAGGGAGTTATACCTCGACAAAATTTAGAGGATATTTATCTTTTTTAAAAGGTTGATATTCAGAGCTATTTGGTTAATTTTGGCACCTTTCAGGTGTGGAACTGTGGTATCTCAAGGTGCCCAATCTGTTAACCAATATATTTTTTGCAAATTCACTAGGGAATATTTGTCAAGCTCCATTGATCTTATTTGGGCATATTTCATGGGTAATTTAATTAACCCTGGATTCTCATAGATTTAATAGAGGAGAAAGAAGTAGGGGAGTTTCTGATTCTATTTTTGAAACCCTAGAAAGAAATAATTTTTCCTATATCATTCCCTCTAGGCAAAGGGTTGGGACTAGAAGCAGACCTTCCTCACATACTAGAACCCCTCCAAATCACTCTATCTCCCAAGCACTTGTTTTACCCATGATTATTTACCAATTGTAATTAATTTCCCCCTTAATATGGCTCATCAACAACCCCAATAGCCCATCCCTTAGGGTGCTGTTGTTGGTCCTTTTTAGTTAGGAAATAATTTGCATGATTTACCCAAGGGTTCTCATAATAATTTTCCTAAATTTTGGGGAGATGGAAAATTTTCACTAGAGGAACACATTGATGCCTTTTTCTGCCACATGCAACATGCTTGTAGTACAAGAAGAAGATGTACTAGTCAGATTGTTCATAAAGTGTTTAGTTGATGCATCGACAAAATGGTTTTATTAGTTGCCTCATGGATGTATTACTAATTGGGCCACTATGTGCTGCAAATTTGAAGCCAGGTTCAAAAGTGCAGAAGATGACTTAACACTAATAGCACAAGTTACTTAGATGAAGAAGGAAGCAAATGAGTCTATTAGAGATTTTGGGGCTAAGCTTAATAGAATAGTAAACCGAATTACGGTTGCTAAAATACCCTATGCAGAAATGTAAAAATGTTTCTTCATCAATGCACATCACCCTAATATTGGAATTCTCTTAAAGAGGCAAGCATTGAATACTCAAAAAGCTACACAAGCATTGGTCATCGAATTAGAGGATGATTTTATTTCAATTGGGAAATGGAAAAAGAATTGCATATGAATAAAGCACTTCCTACTACCTCCTCTGATCCTATGATTTAGAGATTGGCTAATGACATAATTTCTCTCAAAAGGAAGATGCCCAAAGGTAACCAACTCTATTAGGACATTCCTACGAAGAAATTTTTTTAGCTAAGGAATAAAACACTACCTTTGCCTCCAACTCAACAAAGGTTGGAAATTGAAGCTCCTCCTCCAGACAATAAAAATAACATGTGTGTCTTTCACCTCAAATCTAATCACGATGGTGTTGACCTCCCTAAAATGAATAGTTTTATGCAATTAAATACTACCAAGGAAGTTATTGAAGAAGTCATAGAGGAAGGCACTTCATCTAATCAATATGACAACTTTGCGAATGGATAATTAGAATTCAAACCCAATGATGATAGAGGAGGAGATGTTTACATCACTTTGGATGATGATACCTACGTTGCTATTACTTGAAGCCAACAACATCATAATACAAAAGGTACTTGTAATTCTCCTAAAGTTTGACTTACAAAAGCTAGTGCAACCTGCAAGGGTGAAAATGTTTCACAAGGTGTGGGTAATAGACCTTCTAAAAATCCTATTGTATCACCCCCAGAAGGTCAAGTAGGGGATTTTCATAATGTAAAATTTTGTAAACTACTAAAATTCAGATTTCCCAAGCTAAATATTTGAACATGAATCCTAGGGAATCAGATAGGTTAATTCAATATGTTAGGCCCAAACATTCTTAGACACACACAGGCCTAGATGAATCAATGATCAAATCCCTAGATTCAACTGCTAATGTTGTATCTAGTAGTAAAACACCCTCTCCGTCAACCTTTGATGCAAAAACTTATTCGTTTTATGTATCATCATTTGTAAATAGGTTTAGAGTTAACAATTGCATCATTGACTCAAGAGCTTCTTATAATATCATGCCCACACAAATTGCTAAAGCCCTAGAGATAGAAATGACTACGAAATTCAAAAAATGTTATTCAATGGATTCCAAGTAGGTACCTTACTTGAACAAATTAAAGATGCTCAAGTTGTACATGCGGCTTATCCAAACAAGCGACTCAAACTCACCATATTGGTCATAGATATACTTGCTAGTTATGGTATGCTTCTGAGAAATTTTTTTTGCAAAGATTTGGGAGACATACCGCTGGATTAGTCATATTATACTATTCATATTGGTAAGGATAAATTGCGAGTTGAGCCTGAGCCAAAAGCCAAGATAACTGTGCTCAAGTCTAAAGATCCCAAAGCACAAATCCTATATGATGAAAATGACTTAAAAAATTATATGCTCTTCTCAGGAGAAGAAAAATAAGATGATATACATATTCTAGACTTAGAACTCGAGCTCTAGAAAATGGAATTTGATCAAAGTTTTTCTTATGCTAGGTTAGGAGTAGGGGTCATTCTTATTTCTCCCTCTGGTGAGAAATTTCCTTTTGCTTATAAGTTAGAATTTGAGAATACAAATAATACTATTGAATATGAAGCCCTCTTGTTAGGATTGATTGAAGCTAAAGGTATAGGAATAAAGATGCTTAAGATTTTGGGAGATGCTAAACTAATCATTAAGAAGGTGCAAAATTTTTTGACTATTAAGAATGAAAGGTTGAAGCATTATCAGAATCGAGTCTAGACTGCCATTGAAAGCTTCAATGCCTTCTCAACAGAAGCCATTCCTAGGGAATTCAACACAAAGGTTGACTCTCTAGTAGTCTCGACCTCTTTACCCCTTCCACATATGGAATTCAAAGATAAATCCTATAGGATTGAATTGATTTATCGTCCTAGCGTTCCTAACAATGTCAATCACTGGCAAGTCTTTGAAGATGACAAATAAATTCAGGATTTCCTAGAAAATGTAGGGACTTTTGCTCAAGTCTTTTTCAAAGGAAGTGTTGGTCAATGTAAAGATTTCTACCTTGGTAGTATGGATAGCCTCCAAGATGAAGTTATTCAACTAAAGGGAAATAAGATACCTAAAGGGTTGGTTTCTCTTGAGGACTTGTTTGACCACCATGATTGTTCTGTAAAATAGAAGATGAGAAATTATGTTAGGCACTCTGATGAATTTGAGGAAATTAATATTGGGGACCTTGATTCTCCTAAGATGGTCTATGTTAGGAAATGCTGCTCTCCAGAGGAGAAAGAAAAAATGATAGCTTTGTTGATTAAATATAAAGAGGTTTTTTCCTAGTGTTATGACGACTTGAAAAACTTCATGGATGGAAAGTTTCAGCATCACATACCACTTTAAGAAGGAAAGGCTACCTTTAGAAAAAAATAGAGGAACTATAATCCCAAGGTAATTGCTGCAATCTTTAGAGAGATTGAAAAAATGATGAAAGCATGAATTATATGCCCCATACATCATTCTACTTGGGTAGTGTACATTGTACTAGTTCACAAGAAAAATGGAGAAATTTAGATATGTGTTAATTTTAGGAATCGTAATCAGGCATCAATAAAGGATAATTATCCCCTACCCAACATGGACCATATTTTGCAAGTAGTTATTGGCTCAGAAATTATGTCCATGTTAGATGGCTTCTCTAGTTACAATTAGATCAGTGTGGCAGAAGATGACTAGCACAAAATGGCATTCACTATGCCTTGGGGAACTTTCACCTATAATCAGATGCCATTTGGACTCATTAATGCAAGAAAAACCTTTTAGCGGGATACAAACTTATCTTTTGGTGATCTCCAAAAGAAGATTATAGACATTTATCTTGATGATTTAACATTGTTATCTAAGAAAAGAGTAGATTATTTGCAAGATCTGGAATGAGTTTTACAAAGATGCAAAGAACATGGTATCTCTCTTAACCTAAAGAAGTCTATTTTTTTTGTTACTGAAGGAAAATTTTTGGGTCACATTGTGTCCAAGGAAGGCATTAGAGTAGATCTAGATAGAGTGAAAGTTATATTACAATTAGGCCTTCCTTCAAGTCGAACTAGTGTGAAGTCCTTTTTCATCCAGGTAAATTTCTTGAGGAAATTTGTTCCAAATTTTTCTAAAATAACTAAGAACATTGTGGAGATGATGAAGGAAAAAAAAGGCTTTAAATGAAATGAAGCTGGAAAACAAGCCTTTGAAAATATCAAGGAAGCAATTGCTTGAGCTCCTATCTGGGTCAGTTTGGACTTCCAAAAAGACTTCATTATCTATTGTTATGCTTCTGAGCATACTACATTTGCCATGCTACTACAAGAAAATGAGGATAAAATTCAAGTTCCCATTACCTTTATGAGAAAACCATTAAAGAAACATGAGCTTAATTATTCTCCAATCAAGAAACACACATTTGCAGTAGTTAGGGAAGTTAAGTTATTTTGCTTCTATATCCTGCATTCACACTTAGTGGTATATGTGCTAGACCCTGTTGTTAAGAGTTTATTGACTCAACATGATATTGATTGCAACAGGAGGGGTAGCTGGATAGCGAAGGTACAAGAGTATGAATTAGACCTAAATCCTACCAAGTTAGTCAGAGGAAGAGGACTTTGTAAGTCGATAGTGGAAAGTCCTAAGGAAGAAGAAGATGATGATGATTTTCCATTGGTTTTGACCATTAGTTTATAAGATAAATAGTTTTCTTATATAGCCTACTTTCTCACATATGGACAATGCCCCAAGCATCTCTCAGGTAAATAGAAAGGGAATTTAAAATTGAAAGCAGCTAAGTATGTTATTTGGAGTGACACCTTATACAAACGTGGTGTAGATGGAACCTTATTGAAATGTGTGTATAAAGCTCAACAAGAATGGTTGCTCAATATTTTCCATAATGAGGCTTGTGGAGGTCACTTCTCTTCCATCGTGACTACTTTCAAAATTATAAGCCATGGATATTATTGGCCTAGGATGTTCAAAGATGCTTATCACTAGGTGGCCAAGTGTTAAAAGTGCAATTTTTTTGCAAGAAGACCTCAGTTAGCAGCTTTACCACTTAATCCTATAGTTATTGATGGACCATTCCAGCAATGGGGTCTTGATTTCATAGGCCTAATTATCCCATAGTGGGTTTCATGCACACATCATCACAACCACTAATTACTTCACGAAATGGGTGGAAGCGATTGTAGTCAAGAGAACAACTTCTGAAGTATTTTGGTAGGTATGAAGTCCCACATAAGCTAGTTGCTAACAATGCTACCAGCTTTTCCTCTAGTGAGATTTTTCTTTTCTGCTATGATTATGGAATCTCCCTATCTCATTTGGCTAACTATTACCCTCAGGGGAATGGTCAAGCAAAATCCAGCAACAAGAATTTGGTAAGTATTATCAAGAAATTAGTGGATGAGAACCAGAAAGATTGGCATAAAAGACTATATAAAGCTCTATGGGAAAATTGAATGATTCCTAAGAGGGATATTGGGATGACCCCTTTCGATCTAATATATGGGGTAGAAAGTGTACTTCCTCTTTCACTAGAATTATCAGTTCACAAACTACAAATTGCTATTGAGGAGGTTGAATTCAGTGATGCCTTGGAGAGAAGGATTCTATATTTGACTAAGATTTAAAAAAAATGGGAGAGATGGTTGATAAGATAATCGTACATCAAGCAAAGGTCAAGAATATTTTTGACAAGAAAGCTAGACCAAGAAAATTTATGGTTGGGGATTCAGTTTTGCTATGGGACAAGCACAATGGGCCTAAAGGTGCCCATAAGAAGTTTGACTCACTTTGGATTGGTCCTTTTAAAATCACTCATGAGTAAAAGCCCAATACTTTTCATCTTGCATACCTTGATGGGACCCCCTTGCCTATTCCTTATAATGGGCAAGATCTTAATCTCTATCAGCTTTGATTGCCTCACACCCCCCCTCATACATAGTTAGTTTAGGGTTTGGTTTTTGTTTGGCTGGTTGGTTTTGTCTTGGTTTGTTTCTTGGGTGCTAGAGGGTGTGTTTTCACTTTATCCAACTCTGTTTCCCAATGGGTAAGACATTGATTATACTAATTTGGGTCTAGGTTCATTGCTTCATCCTTGTCAGTCTTCATCCCTAGTCAGAAGCACTGTTACCTTATATTTTTTCCTTGCTTCATGAAATTCATCTTCTAACTTATACGTGACTTAGTCCTATGCAGGCGGTATTTTATGTAATCATTCAAACTTGGGCAGTATTTTACATAGTTTGTTGAACCACCCACCTCACCGCTTATGCTTGTTTTATGTCACATTTATGTGTTCCCAACCCAGGTGGTGGTTTGTGTAGTTTGTTGAACCTTCCTTAACTACCTATGTGCTGATTATTGTTTAGGTGGAATCTTGACATGTTGTTTGAACTTGATGGCATATTTGTGAAGTTCGTTGAACTCACCACTTCATCACTTATAGACGTTTGCTTTGAAATTTTTGAAAGATGATTATATTGAAAATGGTGAAGTGAAAGCTACCATGTGTCATGGAGCAAGCTAAGAAATTAAATGCCCATCTACTCCCATGTTTTTATGTGAAGTTTAAGAAATTTTAAAGGGTTGGAAAAACATCCTCATTGTGATGAAATTATTCAAGGACAAGCTAGATGAAAAGTAGAATTTCATACTGCAGGATTCACCATTAAGGTATTTACGGTGTTCAACTGTTTTAGTTTTCTTTCTTGATTTATTTTTGCTTGCATTTTAGAAGAATATCTATTGTTAGAGCTATAAACACTCATCCATGGTGAGGGTTAAATATGCAGGTTATGAATATATGTTTCTGAGCTAACCTATGAGGGGCCAGAAATTTTTTGATACTCATCTAGGGCCTGTGATTTTGGATGAGATATGAAGTAAATTCAATAAACCCAATCCACCACTCATCATTGAACAAGTGATAGAAAGTGGGTTAGTTGAAGCTTCCACATTCCCTCTAGTTGTGCAATGCCCCAAACTCATTTTAGAATGCATTAGGCATTTTAATTCACAAAAACGAGAGGTTAGGACTAAAGATAATCAACTAGTCCTGAAAGTCCAGAGGTCCACCTTCGTGTCTTGCTTAAGAATCCAAAAAAAAGATAAGTATTCATCAATGAACATGAAAAACTATTAGATTGAATTATTTGCAAAGAAAGGGGTTTATAGGAATGAAATAGCGAAGAATTGGTTGGCCAAACCTAAGAAGGGTAAGTCCTAGTTGCTCTGTAAGCTGCACAAAACCCATTTTGTAGAAGAAGTGCCTGACATTGTGGTATTACTACACATGGTAAGGGGAAACAAAGATGATCATGGATTTGAGGAATGGATGTATTTCTTCATCCAAATTATGTTAAGTGGAGAACAATTTCTGGATTGGGTAGAAATTATTAGTGACCGCCTGTATGAATTGATGACATTCTTTACCCTTGATAGGTTTTTCTATATGTTGTCATACTTGATATATGCCATTGCCAACACTAGACCTTGGCTTGGGCTAAGAACAAGTGATTTACCTCCAGAAAAAGTGCCTATTATGATTATTTTGATAAACTTCAACTTCATAAGAGTTTTTAGAATTTTAGGAGAGTGACTAACACTTTCACCATGAGAATGGTCAAGGAAATACAAGGATTCCCTATAATAAGGTTATTGCTTGAAGCAATGCAATTTGTAAACTTTTATGGAAGCCATTTTATTCAGTTTCAAATATTCTCCTACATAAGGGATGGTGGATATGTAGGATATCTAATCAAATTGCCTAAATACCCTAAAGATAAATTGGTGCTCATTGTAGTAAGTAGGCAGTTGGCTAATGTAAATAGATTGTGCCAAGGTAGGAAAAGGTTTATAGTTCACTTTCCTTTTGGTTTTGGTGCTTATAGTTTTCAATCTATGTCTGATTCCCTAAATATGGAAAGAAAATTTTCTAGGTATAACATGCTTTCATATGAGGAGCAAACTTCTTTTGATCTAAAAGATTATATTAAAAATAATCTAGAATTAAGCCCTAATTTTTATCACCAGCCTAGCCTTGAAGATTATTGGGTTGACTATTTTGATGAATATGAGGTCAAGGGAAGGAGTTAGATGAGACTGACAGTGGAGAAGATAATTATTTATTATTTGAAGTGGGATCTACAGGGAATTGTGGAAGATGGGTCTAACATGGTAGACCTAGTGTATACTAAATTGATAGAAAATCGGCTTATCTCTGCCATGGACTGGAACTTTAGAGAGAAAGACACTATTGAAGTAAGGACTCCCGATGTTTTGACTAGAACATGAGAGTGGGTGACCAAGAAAAGAACTAAACAATCTCATCCTCACACTAGGTCTAAAGATTCATGGCCTACTGAAGGCACTTCTTAGGTTTCTACAAGTGTGCAATCAATTGTTGTAACTTCCCAGTCATTATCATCAAGGGCACAAGGAGATGGTGGCGAAGACCCACCTGAGAAGAATGTGTTTTCACAAACCTATGGGGAAGATATCTTTAACTTACATAGATGCTAGAAAAAGAGAATGAAGGAGATGAGGAAGAGGAGGCTTTGGAAACCCTAAATATCAATTCTTCACCCTCTCAGGATGAATCACTAGTCAAAGAAGTAGATACATCTAAGAAGCCACAAGAAATTGCATCTGCAAAGAACACTCCTCCAGTTACTAGGACCTTATTTGAATCTCTAGGTTTTAAGACAACCAAGGTTTCGGTGACTCCAACCTAGATAGAGGACTCTTTGTCAAGGAAAAGGAAAGCTATATAGCCCAGTTTACCTAAGCAAGATATGGTGGGCCAATTGTTACATAAGACTTCAACCCCAAAATCAAAGAATTTGAAGACTACCAAATAGAGAATCAGGAAGCCTCCAAATAGAGATTGTGCATCCTTCATCGCAAAAGGATGATGTTACTTAGGCAGCAACAAGTTATTTTGAAGTGAATAGAATAGATCTTGGCCCTCCTACTAGAGATGGAGATGTTCAAAATTTTTAGGTGTCTGTGACCAGAATGGTTGAAATATCAGAAAAGGATAAAGAAAGTAAAAAAGAATTAAAGGCCCAGGTTCATAACTTGACTGAATGTCTGAGGTCTATCTTCGAGCTTATTCTTCAACCCCTTTCTCAAGTTGATTCCCCTATAGAATTTCTAACTGTGGTTGGAAAGGAGGACACAACCAAAATTAAAAGTTTCCAAACCTTGAGTAAGGCTGAAAATGATTGGAGTGGGTCTTTGATTAAAAAGGGGAGCTTGGTCATTTCTAAATCCATAAAATGATTCCAAGAAACAAACACTTTGAAGGCTACTTTATGGGATGAAATCATTGTGATTGAAAAGGAGGAAAAGCTATGGAACAACTATTAGACTAAACTAAAGTTGTTGTTAAGTGGGGATATGGAGAAGTTGGTTGCAGAATAGGTTATACCCAATGCTTCAGACACCTGTTACTTAGCATGAAACAAAGGGGTGGAGTGGAAATTGCAAATTGCTAAGAAGAGCCTATAGAAACTTAAAGAAATTATTCACAAGTGTATTGTTGCTTCAAAAGAAGCACTAGGCACCTTGGTGGCTCTTGGGTTACTCCAAGATAAAGGTGAAATTAGGAATAACATAGACACCAAGAGTCTGATGGACAATTTCTAGAAATTGGTTAAGGAAACACTTGATTCGCCTTCACTCAATGCTAAGCATTTGCATAAACTTAGCAAATTACATTTGGTCACCTCCCAAGCAATTGATCTAATCTCATGTAGGTTGTGAGCATCACATGGAGAAAAATAAGGATAATCATCTGACGTGGAAGGTGAGGGTGACCAACATGGATATTCCCCAACATAAGGAGCTAATGCACATCCTTAAAGCTTTCCAAGCCTAGCGAAAGAAACCCTTGGTGACCGCAGAAGCTGGAAACAAAGCGACACCATCATGATGACTCAACTTCCCTTTATTTCTTTTATGTGTCTTTTAGTTTTGATTGGATATGGACATGAAAAAGAGGTAGTTAATCATAAGCCTATTTAATTTTATCTATTTTCATATGCTCTCTCTAGACACTTTGAAAACTGCTCAATACATATTTTGCTATGAATGAAATTACTATTTTGTCTGGGTGCATTCAATTGTGAAGATAATCCAAGTTCTTGAGTCTATGTTTGAGAACATCTTAATGCATATCTTATCTCTTTTGTGAATAATGTAGTTTTCTTCATAATTGATTTCATTTCTCAAATATTATGGGTGTATATTTTATTCTTGAGTAGTTTAAACTGGAATTGGCCTTTGAGCTAATACTTCTTACTTGTTGTATCTTGCACCTCATAGTTAGGAATTTTTCTGATATTTGGTATTCCTTTTTTTTTCTGGTTAAAAGCATACATGGTATTTATTTTTTAGCACTTAATTCACTAAAAATCTTGTGAGGGTGTTGTACCTCAAAAAAATTTAGAGGATATTTATCTTTGTTTAAAGGTTGATATTCAGAGCTGTTTGGTTAATTATAGCACCTTTTGAGCATGAAATTGTGGTATCTCAAGGGTATGTGTAGGATCATGATGGGCCAAAAGGTTGTGATATGATGGGTATTGTAGGGTATGTGGCTGATGACTTTTTTTTTTTACCCAAAATTGATGAAACGAAAAGGGTTTTTAATGGAGATTCTCAACTTTCCACCAATATAAATTATGCTTCACTTTGAATTTAATAAATAATTATTATTCATTTTCTATTTGAATTATGACTAAAGTCCTGATTGATGATAGGCTGATTAAAAACATCTATAGCTTTCAAACGATATCACATTTTTTAAATCTAAAACATGCATCACATTCTATGTATCACATACTATAGGATTAAAAAAAATTGAATTTCATGAAGTTTTGACCAAGTTAAGGTGGTCAGACATACATTTTTACATTTTTTAAAAGTTGTAATAAATAAATCATAATTAATTATTTACTTGGAAAAAATTACAAAAAAATATGTATCACATCGAGACATGAGTCCTTTACTTATATCTAAAATCTCATAATTTTTTTTTGTCATTTTATTGTGGTTAGGGTGGTCAGACAAACACCTACTTATTTTTTCCTTAAAATTTAAGTACTACTGCATTGAAATTTCAAATTTTCACCAAATAGATTTTTTTCTAGTAGTTTAGAAACTACATTCAATTTGCTACAGATTCTATTCTTACACATTTTTGAAATAATATAGATAACTTATTCAAATTTTTACATCAAGTTTCCTAACTCTGATTTTTTTGAATTTTTTGCCACTTAAGGGCCTATTTTTTCCATGATGATCCTACACATACCCTCAAGGTGCCCAATCTATTAACCAACATAGAAGAAGTTAGATAAGGGAATTTTTGGACAACTAACGAATTCGTGTTGCAAGATGTGATTCCTAACATTGTGGTTTTCCAGATAGCTATAGTGGGGGCTTCATTCTCCCGTGTTATGAATCAATCCACTTGAGCATCCTTTTAAGAAATGAAGTGTATTGTTCAGAGTCCTTTAGCTTGCATATGCACATAGAGTCATATGGGCACTAACGTGGGGGCTAGATGTAATGACAAAAATTGGTACCCCCTTCTTGGAGATAGGGAAATTTCTCTTTTAATCTAGACCTATTCTAGTACCCTTGCATTAATTACCCTTTAATTCATCATTAATAGGCCCCTAAGACCCTTTATTTTAGATCTCAAGGCTTATTTTAGCTAAAAACCTAACAAAATCATCAAAAATACTTAAAATTTTAACAACCCACCCTGAAAATCTAGGGTGGGACTCATACACCACCTTGGGCATATGAGTCCCCCTAGGTGGTACCCATATGCCAGGGCTAGTGTATGAGTCCCATTTGGGGCTTTTTTAAGGTTTGAGTGAGAAAATCACCTTTTAATTCAAATTTTTGGTTGATGTCGGCCTTTGAGATCTAAATAATAGTAAATTAGGTGTTCATGCCTATATAAGCAAGCTTCTAAGTCATT
This sequence comes from Sequoia sempervirens, assembly GCA_007258455.2. Classification (NCBI taxonomy): domain Eukaryota; kingdom Viridiplantae; phylum Streptophyta; class Pinopsida; order Cupressales; family Cupressaceae; genus Sequoia; species Sequoia sempervirens. Next base: position 2,617,844 of record VDFB02281492.1, on the reverse strand, counting down.
ATTTCATCTAAGCAAGCATTTTCAAGAGAAATTTCAAGATCCAAGCATTCATGAGTCTTCAAGCATTCTTTCACAAGAGCATTCAAGTTTAAAAAGCAAGAAAAGTTGAAGTCTTGGAGTAGCATTAAAGTGTTTTTGTAGGTCTTCAAGCTTACTTTCATTCAATATCTAGCATTCTCAAGGGTTGATCATGGTTGTATATGGTGAAACATGATGGATTCTAGGTTGGGGAGATGCAACTAGCCATCAAGTCAAGCCTAATGACTTGTTTCCTAAGTGATTCCATCCTCCATTATCACTCTACACTCAGCCTAAGGAAGGTACAAGCATTATTATGGCTCATTTGGGTGGTTAGATATCTCTCAAAGTGATTCATTCATCTTCGTATGTCATTCATGCATCTTATTCTTGTACATTAGAATAGGGTTGCATTGTATTTAAAATTTCCTAATCTTAGACATACTCAAGGTTAGGGTTTGCATTCCTATTTACATGCATATTTCATTGTTTCTATCAAGGTTTAATTACCAAACTAGGGGTTTGACCAAGGAAAACCCCCATAAGAAAATCTAGTCTATATTCTATTTTGTAGGCCTTTTCGTAGATTCAGATCTAGAAATAAATTTGGGAGAAAAGAGCAGGTGTTGAAGTCCATATCTAAAATTTGAATTCCTGAAAAAAGAAAAACATGACTGATGTGCCAAAAGTGGTGTATAAGTCCCACGACTAGCATTTTTCAATATTTTTGTAGATTCATATACCCTTTATCTAGCAACCTATTCCTATACAGAAACCCTAATTTGAGACTGATTCACCCAGACTGGCATATGAGTCCTAGTAGGTCAAAATTTTAGGATTTTTAGCATTTTAGAGCTCATTGAAGTCTGCTTCAAGTTTCTAGATGCACACATTTCATCTTATAGCTTGTTATTCTATTTTGTATACATTTATAGGTCATTTAGTAAAATATTGCATCATATTAGGGTTAAGCATTACATCTTTCATTGCATTTTTCTTTCCAATTCCTAACTTGGTGGTGAACCCCTCATTAGTTTACAATCAGCCCCTAGGACAACCCTAGTGCAAGATCTCTTTCTCTTTTGCATTGAGATCTCTAGGGATATCCTTGAGTGAAATAATTGGAAAGTGGGTGTGCTCTATGTTCTAAACCATACGAAACACCTATCCCCTTTTTTGTCATTTCAAGTTGTATCTCATATGCATGAAATATAGTTCCATTGAAGCTCAAAATACAAATGTTATACACTTCATACTAATCTGAATTAATACTCTTCTCTACTCTACATTCAATATATATTCACACAATTCACATCCACAAACTCTGATCACATGTCACTCTACCCAAAACATCAAAGAGGATCCTTCATATATATCTTCTTCATCTACAACATCAATTAGGCTGGCCTAATTAGATGTAATATGCAAAATATAACTTATTGGCTCAAGATCTATACACACACATTGTTGAACACTTAACCACTCAAAAGTTAAACATCCAATCACTAATGCATATTCAACTGCAGTAAGGAAAGAAAGCATGAAAATTTCCACAACATCACATAACACATGAACACAAATTTTTTTACATGGAAAACCCAAAATGGGAAAAACCACAATGAGGGTTAGCTCACAATATATTATATCTAGTTATAGTATATTACATAGATGCTTATTGTGGGTGGACTCATTGTCCACAGAGAAAAAGATAGAAGAGGGATGGTAGCTCACAACCTATTTTTGAACTGTTATAATTGCATCTTATGTATGCATGAATTATAGTTCCATTGAAGCACAATAACAAACTTTATCGGATTTTGATTCAACACACTACCTCACTCTTCATTTGCATGATTATGATCCTCAAGTTAACATTCATAATTTAACTTCGCACTAATCTACTCAAATTCACATCACACACAATACATATCACATCTATCTCTCCAAAACATAAAAAATAATCTAACTTATATATTTGCATCAAGTGTAACATCAATTAGGTTGGCCTAATTAGATGTAATTCCCAAAATGTAAGTTTTTGGCTCCAAAATTTTTCACCTGCATAATGTACAACACTCCAAAACTCAAAATGCCTTAAGATAGGACAACATGGACCTATAATAGATTCTACATAAGATAGCAATACATATTTATCCTTCACACAATATCAAATGTGTTAAGTCGACTCCATATAAGACCTAAAAATAAAAAACTTCATTTGTGTATCCACATCTTGACATGTTGACCTCAAAACTTGATGCCATTTGGAATTCATCCTCAACTAACATTTGGAAACTTATCTTCAATGTCACAAGGCTAAAAACTTGAATCCATGGAGAAATGTGAATTCTACCATATGAACACACTATATAGAAAGGTAATTGTGAATTGCCAATCCAAACTCTATTACTCATATCTCTCAAACTACTTGTCCAAACAAGATGAAATCTTTGATTTACTTGCATATAACATCCACCAAATAATTGTAGAAGCGTAGAGGATAGCTTCATTTGCGGAGTGGTGCAGACCTAAAAACTGATGCACTATTACACTGAATTGGTAGATTTGACACAGTGAAATTTCTATTCAACGAAACTTTCCAGACCAAATCAAATTTCACAAATGTCTTACTTAACAACCCCAAAACCTTTTAGGAATATTCAAAATGATCTACAACAATGTTTACATCAATGACAACATTGTATCATAATGTTGTGTACCTTCCATGCTAATGTTGCCAAGTAGCATCATCAATGAAAAACTTTAGCAGTGTCTCCAAACTTCCAAAAAATACTTCACACTAAGATTAAAAACTCATAAATTTCAAATTAGGTCATCATGGACCCAAAATAGCATCCACATAATAGATCAATACATATTCAACCTTGGCAGCACACAAAACTCATTAGGTCGACATCGGTAATGACCTAATAATAAAATTTTCCAATTATAAACCCACATTCAGACACACAAACCTCAAAAATTTATGCCATTTGTAATAGACACACTACTAAAACCTATCAACCTTCCCACAAAATTGCAAAGCTAGATTCCAATCCATGGAGAAGTGCAGATCCACCAAAACATATGCATTAAACTACAAAACACCTATTATTGTCAATTCGATACACTGTCATTCATAAATTCAACACCAAGATCCAAAATAATATGAAATTATAGATTTATACTCTTCTAAAAACCATCAAAATCATCCCAAAATGATAGAGTGGATCAATGCAAACCCAAAAAATAGATGTCTTGTATATCAGAATTCCCTGTATTGGCACTTAGTCAATTTTCATATCAACCACTTTTACTAGATCCAACCTTCTTTCAAAATTTCCTTTCATAATCATCCTAAACCATGCTTAAGCCATTCAAACTAATCTACGCTATGGTATTCATACCAAAATACAATGTTGACATTAATGATAGCACTGCAATGCATAACTGTACAACTAGTGCTCATCCCACATGCTCATGTTTCCAACAAATTCATCAATGAAATAATCCTTACTCTTCCAACAAACTCAACATTAATAGAAGTTAATTGGTATTAAATTTTAAAGCATAGTTCAATTCAACCCCCCTCTCATTATTCTAGTGTGTTCAACACTTGTATGTTGTTGCAGATATAGATGAAGACCACTTGCCCTTTGCCCTGATGTCAAAGGGGGAGTAATTACATATTAGATTAGTTTTTCCATCATTGCAAAAGGAGGAGATTGTTGCATGTGTTGTCATTGATGTCAATAGTGGTGCATTGAGGAAGGTTGTATGTGATGTTTAGAGGTGTCAAAAGAGTAAGAGTTAAGAGGTGCACTCTAAGGAGTGATTATCAAAAGAGTTGTGAGGAGAAGGAAGTGGTGATGAATTATGTGAGCATGATGTACATAGTTGTAACATATCTACTGTTGTTCATGAATAAGTGAAAGTTGACAGATTGAAATGTATGTTGATATAAAGAAGTTTTGGTTCTTGATTTTGATGAAAATATAATTTGTAACTATTATCTATGATGGTGTGAGGGTATGTGCATGATCATGATGGGCCAAAAAGTGGCAATATTATGGGTATTTGTAGGGTATGTAACTGATGACTCTTTTTTAATCCAAAGTTGATGAAATGAAAAGGGTTTTTAGAGGAGATTCTCAGCTTTCCACCAATATAAATTATGTTTTACTTTTAATTTAATAAATAATTATTATTTATTTTCTATTAGAATTATGACTAAAGTCCTAATCGATAGGCTGATTGAAAAACATCTATAACTTTCAAGCGTATCACATTTTTGAATCGAAACATGCGTCACATTCTATGCTTCACATAATATAGGATTAAAAAAGAAAAATTAAATTTCATGAAGTTTGACCAAGTTAAGGTGGTTAGACATACAAGTTTTTTATATTTTAAAAGTTGTAATAAAAATCATAATTAATTATTTACTTGGAAAAAATTACAAAATATGAATCACATCTAACATGAGTCCTCTACTTATATATAAATTATTATAAAAATATTATCATTTTATTATGGTTGGGGTGGTCGGACAAACACCTACTTCTTATTTTCCACGAATTTTACAACTATATTGAAATTTCAAATTTTCACCAAATAGATTTTATTTATTTATAAATAAACCTAGTAGTTTAGAAACTAAATTCAATTTTCTATAGATTCTATTCTTACTTATTTTTGAAATAATATAGATAAGTTATTCAAATTTTGACGTCAAGTTGCCTAACACTGATTTTTCTGAATTTTTTGCCACTTAAGGGCCTATTTTTTCCATGATGATCCTACACATACCCGTGAATGTTGTATTCTTTTTCCCTGAATGTAAATAACTGCATATGTGATGAAATAATGTATGTAAGGTTTAATAAAATTAAAGGCGTAGGAAGTTACATACTAAATAAAGTTCAAGAGAATTCTCTATATTTCTCCATATTTGAAGATGTGATCTTGTAGCTTGGAGGATAATCAAGTACAAAGGTATGCATGTGAAACATAGATTTTTGGGACCCTATGGACTACTCTTGCACTTCTAGGGTTTTTCACCTTAAAGGAGAGAGATAGGGCCAAAAATGATAATGTATCAATCAAATTAGGATGCGTGCAATGTTGTTTAATGTAAATGAACTTAACTAAATGCAATTGACTAATTTGAATGACTAAAAATGAATGCAAAAGTGCAATTAAAACTATGTTTGCAAATAACTATGTAAATGAAAAAATAATGCAAAACAAAAAGTACAGGGATGAATCTGAGTGCACTTGGATGAATTGTGATGATTTTTGAGTGTTTTTAATGTTGATGGAAATTACTAAATTTTCACAGTGGGATTCATTCGCCCAGGGTGGATAATCAGTCCTCCTAGTGAAAAATTGTTGGGAGCCAGTTTCTATCTGTTGGGATCTAGAATTTGAAAAAAAATTAGATTTTTAGTCCTAATGTGGGACTCATTTACCATAGGTGGCAAATCAGTCCTCTCCCAAATTTCTTAAAAATCAGGAGACAACTCTGTAACACTATATCCAGAAATGTTTGCTTGTCAAGTTGCTGAAGTTAGTTATGCATAAAATAGACAAATAACTCTCGAGACCAAACTTGAACTTGACTCAAGTTGACTTGAAGCACCTAGTTGACTTGGAGATCAATCTTCAACACCTAATAACCTATCAAATCTGCATACAAAGAGTTGCAAACAAACATTCAATAGGGGGAAAATGATTGAGGGTTAGTGAATAGGGGTTTGCCTTGGTCAAACCCCACTTTTGGTAAATAAACCCTTTAAAAGATAATGAAATGAAAGAGAAAGATAAACTAATAGCATGCAAGTTCTATCAACTTACCTAACCCTTGATAATGCAAGTCTAAAGTAATGTTAATGGTTGCTTCAAAGTGCTTGAATATTTCTTGAATTGTTGATGTGAAATGCTTGAATGCTTGAGGTTGCTTGAATATGATATGTGAATGTTAGAGGATTGTCGGAGATGAAAAATGAGGTGAAAAAGCACTAATTTATAAAATTTAATTGTGCCTTAGTATTTGTTCATACCTCATCATAGGCCGACATCAAATGTTTCTGAATAAAATCTTGAAAGGAAATTTGAAATATTTTGAATTTGGGGCCAAGGGGGACTCATTCACCACCCATGGCGAATGGGTCCCACTTAGGACCTAAAAACATGTGTCAAGAAAAATGTTGTATTTAATGTTATTTGTCGGGATAACATTAAAAATTTATACACTTAATTACAACTTATGAGGACATAAAGAGACCAAATAAAGCATGAGAAGGGTGTAAATAGTGAAAATATGCCTAGAAGAGCGTGAAAGGTTGTTACAAGACTTTACAACACTTCAAAATAGGACTTGTTGATAAGTAAAAAGGTGATATTTAGGTGAAATGTATTAAATAGAGTCTAGAAGAATGTAGAAATGTCTTACAACACTTCACAACACCTGCACAAGACATCATTCTTTGAATTTTAATATCTAAATAAGCATGTTCAAGCCATGTTACAACATAAAATCAAAGCAACATAGTTCCAACAACATGAAACAAGACCTAAAAGGTCGTGAAAATGACAAGAGGTCATTTTTCTATGACACATTTAGCCCCCACTTTAGTGAGAGGATGAACCTGTTTCAAACTCAAACTAAAGCATCCATGAACATTGAGGGGAGGGTTCAAATGCACTTATGTTAGGAAGATGGAATGACAACAATCAAGAGGGATGATCAAGCCCCTAGGGTGAAGATCCCATGGAAAACTAGACATAAGAACAAATGAACACACAAGAGTTGAAAAGAATTGGATGAAGCTTCGATTGTCAATCCAACTAGTTGTGAAAAGAGATCTAGGATGATTGTTTCAAAAAGAGAAGTGTACTCACTTTGGGGCCACAGAACTTCAGGCTATCCACAGGGTGAGAAAGCCTAGTTGTATGCTACTCTGGGGCCATGGAACTAGTTGTCTGTGGGGTGAGAAATACCAAAAAGGTAAGATACATACGCTAGTTGGTATGCACTCACAAACAAAAAAGTGGCTATGGGGAAATGTCATGCTGCTAGGTGGGCTTCCCGATCAACCATGCCAAAGTTATACTCATTGATAACTTTAACAAGGCACCATGAAGAAAAAGGAAAAGGTGTTGATTGGAGCTTCACAAGACAAGCAAATCTTCATACTCATGAACA
>VDFB02281492.1:2538688-2610519 GCA_007258455.2 Sequoia sempervirens | reverse complement strand
TGTAGAAGCAATTAGAGATATAGTTGAGAAATATGGCATTTTTGGTTCTGCACTTAAGTCTGGTGAAGATGTTTCTGTAGAAGAACTTGAGGAAGATATTCCTCCTTGTACAAGTGATACAAGTATTTCTATAGAAATAAACGATGTAGATATCCCTATGGATACAGGTGTTGAAAATGATCCTCTGGAAATGGAGAAGCAAAACGAGGGTGAAGCTAAGCTTGAAAAACATGATGATGCTCCTCCAAAGCATACTAAAGGTGAAAAAGATAATGTTAAAGAGGAAAAGGGTAATGATGAAAGTGAAAAGGATAATACTGAAGGAGGACAAGATGAAGATGAAAATGAAGGAAATGAAGAAATGGCAACAGGGACAAAAAAAAAGATGAAGATGAAAAGGGTAAAGAAGAAAAAGAAAAAGAGATAGAAGAAGAAGAGAAAGTGCAAGAAGAAAAGAAGGAAGAAGAGAAAAATGAGGAATTTTCTAGGAAGAATGAAGAAAATATAAGGCAGGTTGTAGAATCTCATAGATCTCCCAAAGAATCCTCTTGTGGTGATGATGTGTTGAAAGGATTCCTATCCAAGCAAATCAGATTCCAACTGATGATTCCTTCATAACTTTTACAACTTCCTATGATTCAAAGTAGTGTGGACCTAGACAAAATTTCTCATGTTCATAAGTTGGTATTGGGTGATGCATTGCATGCATCCAGTAGAAGAGAGATTCTAGAGACACACCAAAAAGGAACATAGTTGATTGAAGATTCTCTTAAGGCACTACAAGAAGCCACACTTGGTACTTCAATTGATACATATCTCACTTCGGTAGAAAATTTGAGATTGTTATTGGACTCCTTTAAGGAGTATGTCTCTAGACTTGGTGAAAAGACAAAGAAAAAAGTGGAGGAGAAGCTGGTAGAGAAAAGGTTGTTGGCGTTGCATGACAAGTGTTCCTTGGCACACACAAATGTTGAGAATAATCTAGAAGCTATGCAAATTTGTGAGCTTGATGCAAATGTTGTCTTTTCTTATTGCTTGAAGTGGCCGGATGCCACTTAGAGTATTAAATATCTTATGGACTCCATTGAATCTCAGTCGATTGTTGTCTTTGGTACCTACAATACATCCAAGGAAAGAGATAGATCAACTTGGAATGCCATCTCTGCTCATAGAGATAAATTGTTTATTTTACAAAAGAAAAAGGAATAAATCATTAGAAAATTTGGTCAGTTAGGTGACCTTGTGAGAATGGAGTACACCCTAGTTGCTAATGCTTTGACAAGTACAAAGAAACTTGAGAAGATAAACCTGACTCCTGGTACTCCGGTTGATGTAGAGGAAAGTCTGATGGATTTGGAACCCTTGAACAAGATGTTGATTGCTACAAAGAAGAATTGGGAGAATGGTAAATATGCATGGCAAGGTATTCTTAAGGAGCTTCAAGGCTCATCATCCTCTGGTTAATGTTTTTTTTCTTATTTTCATATTTCTTTTGGGCTGCCCTTTTTCCTTGATGTCAAAGGGGGAGTGAAAAGTGATAGAGGAAGAGTATATTGGTGATAGGGGGAGAAGTGGTGTATATAGGAGGTCTTGTAAATTTTGGCACATGTTGCCATCAATGACAAAGAGGGAGATTGCTGGAAGAATGAAGAAGAACATCTCATTTTGTTGTTTAGTGTTGTCATTGATATCACCATGATATATGAGTTGCAACTACAAGATTAAGTCTCAGTTTCATTCAGTACTTTGGATGGATATTTGAACTGGTATGTAGTTATTATCCCCTGACATTTTGGTCTAAAATCCTTTGTTGTTGATTAATGTTGCTTGAAGTTTTGGGAAATGGTTTATGGATGGTGGAAGTACGTATATTCAAAATCTCACCTATTCAGATGATCGTATGGTGTATCGACATTGCTCTATTGCATTTTTGCTATTTGGTCTATCCCTAGATGACCTAATGGATAGATGGTGTTATAGTAAATTAATTTTATGTTGTAGATGTATGTGTGACCTATCTTAGGTCCATGCCGACATGATGTAGTGTGTTAAGTGTTTGAATTTTCTTTGGAAAGATTTTGTGAATGCTCAAAGCCGATAGTTGGTATTTTTGGTGAATAAGGGTTGCATCTAATTTGGATGACCTAATTGATGCTTGTGAATATATCAGCTATATATATTAGACAATGTTGAGATTGTAAATGATGAAGTTGATGATGATGCGAATGTGAAGAAGTGAGAAAATAATGAAGTGTGTTAAGTTAGTTTACTGAGCTTCAAAGGAATTGAATCAACACTTGTTAGGTGTACATTATTAGTTCATTTTTGGCTGTAAGACATTTTGTCATAATTTTGTAGGTAGTGAGCCTCTCCTTTTGGACAGTGAGTCCTGGTAGTGAGCCACTATTTTTGTAATATTTTATAACTAGTTATACTAGATTGTGAGCTAACACTCACCGTGGTTTTTCCCATTTTGGGTTTTCCATGTAAAAATCCTGGTGTTCATGTGTTGAGTGATTTCATTTTATGTTAAATATTTTTCTTATCTATACTATTATATGCATTGTTGTAATTGGTTGGTATTTGTTTAATAAGTTTAAGAAGATACTAATTCACCCCCCTCTTAGTATCTTGGATATTCAATAGGATCTACAAGGAATTGTGGAAGACCGGTCTAACATAGTAGACCCAATATATACTGATTGATAGAAAATTGGTCTATCCCTACCATGGAATGTAACTTTAGAGAGAAAGGCACTATTGAAGCAAGGACTGCCAATGTTTTGACTAGAACACGAGAGTGGGTGACCAAGAAAAGAATTGAATAGTCTCATCCTCACACTAGGTCTAAACATTCATGACTTGTCGAAGGCAATTCTCAGGTTTGTGCAAGTAGGCAATCAACTGTTGGTACTTCCCAGTCATTACCATTAGGGACATAAGGAGATTGTGGTACATGTCAGAAGCCACAAGCAATTACATCTGCAGAGAATACTCCTCTAGTTACTAGGACCTTATTTGAATCTCTAGGTTTTAAGACAACCTAGGTTTTGGTGACTCCAACTTGGTTAGAGGAATTTTGTTAAGGAAAAGGAAAGCTATACAACCTAGTTTTCCTAAGTAGGATATGGTGGGCCAATTGTTATAGAGGACTTCAGCCCCAAAATCAATCAGCCCCAAAATCAAAGAAGTTGAAGACTACTGCTAGGTTGATAGATGATACTAAATTAGGAAGCCTTCAAATAGAGATCGTGCATCCTTCAGCAAAAAATGATGTTACTCAGGTAGTAGCAAGTGATTTTGAAGTGAATAGAATAGATCTTGGCCCTCCTACGAGAGATGGAGATGTTCAGATCTTTCAGGTGTCTGCAGCTATAATGGTTGAAAGATAAAAAAATGATAAAGAAAGTAAAAATGAATTAAAGGCCTAGGTTCGTAACTTGAACGAATGTTTGAGGTCTATCTTCGAGCTTGTTCCTCAACCCATTTCTTAGGTTGATTCCTCTATAGAATCTCTAATTGTGGTTGGAAAGGAGGCCATGACCAAAATTAAAAGTTTCCAAATGTTGAGTAAGGCTACAGATGATTGGAGTGGGTCTTTGATTAAAAACGGGAGCTTGATCATTTCTAAATCCATAAAATGCTTCCAAGAAACAAACACTTTGAAGGCCACTTTAGGGGATGAAATCATTGTGATTGAAAAGGAGGAGAAGCTATTGAACAACTACCTAACTGAACTGAAGTTGATGTTAAGTAGGGATATGGAGAAGTTGGCTATAGAGCAGGTTATGCCTAATGCTTCAGGCACCCATTACATAGCATGGAACAAAGGGATGGAGTGGAAATTGCAAATTGCTAAGAAGAGTCTACAAAAACTTAAGGAAATCATTGACAAGTGTACTATTATTTTAGAAGAAGCACTGGGAACCTTGGTGGCTCTTGGGTTACTCCAAGATAAAGGTGAAATTAGGAATAACAAGGACACCAAGAGTTTGATGGATAATTTCTAGAAAAATGGTTAAGAAAATGCTTGATTCACCTTCACTCAATGCTAAGAACTTGCAGAAACTTTGCGAATTACATTTGGTCACCTCCCAATCAATTGATCTCATGTGGGCTTGTGAGTGTCATGTGGAGACAACTAAGGATAATCCTCTGACGTGGAAGGTGAGGATGACCAAAGTTGTTATTCCCCAACATAACGAGTTGATGCACATCCTTAAAGCTTTTCAAGCCTGGCGAAAGAAACCCTTAGTGGCCCCAAAATCCGGAAACAAAGTGACACCATTGTGATGGCTCAACTTCCCTTTCTTTCTTTTATGTGTCTTTTTGTTTTGATGGGCTTTGACATAAAAATGAGGCAGTGTATAAGAGTGAATTTGCATCCCAGGTGCAAATCCCCTTTTTTCCATTATCCTCCTTAGAAAACCAAGTTCAAAGGCTTAATTCCACCTAAGCTTGCTGCTTGCATCACACTTGGCGGCTATTTTGAGCGTCATAGAGGTGTTTTTGTCGAGGACACCCATGCAATGCGCAAACATCCACACAACGCACTTATGTCCCTGATAGATTCCTGTGTCTGAAGCCTGTAGAGGCATTACACTTCCCATTGGGGGTTGATTTGTAACACCCTTCTTGGTTGACATACCCAAAAATGGTCGTTTCTCTTCATATTTTCTTCATATTCACTCCTTGAACAAGAATTTCATCTCTTCTACGATCTTCTTCACATCTTCTCCCAAGCATTGAGTTCACACTCTTACTCTCTAGCTCTCTCTGAGCCCTCTCTTAGCTCTTCAATCTCCAAACACTTTACACTTCATAGCAACAACATTAACACTCCACCACTTCAGTAGAGCAAGTGTGGGACAAAACACAATGGTTTCCTCTCATTTTCTCCCCCATTAGCCTTGAGTGCTCTTGGTGGAGGTGGCAAGATTTCACTCCTCTCCTCTATTACTTGGTTAAGTAGCATAACATTGTTTTGTAGTGCTTTAGTGCTCTTTACTTCATTTCTACTTTTCTCTCCATCCATCTGGTTGTCTGTGGAGGTGGGAACACAAAAATAGGGTTTGACTGAGGCAGGCCCCTATACAACCACCCAACCATTTCTCACTCCCTCTTGTGTGAAGATATTGAAGACACCCTCGAGCTGGAAGCTTCATCATTTGCACAATTGTAAGTATTTCCTTCCATTCTTCTCCTTATCCTCATCATTTATTCTTTACTTTACTTCAATTCTACCACTTTATCACATTCTGTCATTTTTTTACATTCTGTCAATTCTCAATAATCGAATTGCTAGTTGTTTCTTAGGAATTTTTTGAGACATTCTCATTCTCTGGTCCTTATGAGATGCCAACATTCCTCTGGGATTCCAAAACACCACACTATCATCCATTTTCTGTGTTGTCTTCCTTTGGCCGAGAGCTTGACATTTTGTCTAGAAAATCTTTGTGACCTACTCTTGTAGATTCTAAAGCCCTCATTGATGTTCCATTGAGGTAGTATAGGGAAGTTCGCCCTGTGAGGCTCTCTGAGTGAATCCCCCTATATTACAGACAATTACTCCTCTGCCTATTTAATTGTTTCTATTTTCATATGCTCTCTCTCTCTAGACACTTTGAAAACTACTCAATACATATTTTGTTGTGAATAAAATTACTGTTTTTCCTAGGTGCATTCGGTTGTGAAGTTAATTTGAGCTCTTGAATCTTTGCATTTGAGAAAATCTTAATGCATATCTTATCTTTGTGTGAATAATGCAGTTTTCTTCATAATTGTTTCATTTCTCAAATAGTATTGGGAGTATATTTTATTCTTAAGTAATTTAAGCTAGAATTGGCCTTTGTGCTGATACTTCTTGTTGTATCTTGTACTTGATATTTAGGATTTTTTATAATATTGGGTATTCCTTTTTTGCTTTCTGGTTAAAATCATACATGGTATTTAGTTTTTAGCATTTAATTCACTAAAAATCTTGTGAGGGAGTTATACCTCGACAAAATTTAGAGGATATTTATCTTTTTTAAAAGGTTGATATTCAGAGCTATTTGGTTAATTTTGGCACCTTTCAGGCGTGGAACTGTGGTATCTCAAGGTGCCCAATCTATTAACCAATATATTTTTTGCAAATTCACTAGGGAATATTTGTCAAGCTCCATTGATCTTATTTGGGCATATTTCATGGGTAATTTAATTAACCCTGGATTCTCATAGATTTAATAGAGGAGAAAGAAGTAGGGGAGTTTCTGATTCTATTTTTGAAACCCTAGAAATAAATAATTTTTCCTATATCATTCCCTCTAGGCAAAGGGTTGGGACTAGAAGCAGACCTTCCTCACATACTAGAACCCCTCCAAATCACTCTATCTCCCAAGCACTTGTTTTACATAGGATTATTTACCAATTGTAATTAATTTCCCCCTTAATATGGCTCATCAACAACCCCAATAGCCCATCCCTTAGGGTGCTGTTGTTGGTCCTTTTTAGTTAGGAAATAATTTGCATGATTTACCCAAGGGTTCTCATAATAATTTTCCTAAATTTTGGGGAGATGGAAAATTTTCACTAGAGGAACACATTGATGCCTTTTTTCTGCCACATGCAGCATGCTTGTAGTACAAGAAGAAGATGTACTAGTCAGATTGTTCATAAAGTGTTTAGTTGATGCATCAACAAAATGGTTTTATTAGTTGCCTCATGGATGTATTACTAATTGGGCCACTATGCGCTGCAAATTTGAAGCCAGGTTCAAAAGTGCAGAAGATGACTTAACACTAATAGCACAAGTTACTTAGATGAAGAAGGAAGCAAATGAGTCTATGAGAGATTTTGGGGCTAAGCTTAATAGAATAGTAAACCGAATTACGGTTGCTAAAATACCCTATGCAGAAATGTAAAAATGTTTCTTCATCAATGCACATCACCCTAATATTGGAATTCTCTTAAAGAGGCAAGCATTGAATACCCGAAAAGCTACACAAGCATTGGTCATTGAATTAGAGGATGATTTTATTTCAATTGGGAAATGGAAAAAGAATTGCATATGAATAAAGCGCTTCCTACTACCTCCTCTGATCCTATGATTTAGAGATTGGCTAATGACATAATTTCTCTCAAAAGGAAGATACCCAAAGGTAACCAACTCTATCAGGACATTCCTACGAAGAATTTTTTTTAGCTAAGGAATAAAACACTACCTTTGCCTCCAACTCAACAAAGGTTGGAAATTGAAGCTCCTCCTCCAGACAATAAAAATAACATGTGTGTCTTTCACCTCAAATCTAATCACGATGGTGTTGACCTCCCTAAAATGAATAGTTTTATGCAATTAAATACTACCAAGGAAGTTATTGAAGAAGTCATAGAGGAAGGCACTTCATCTAATCAATATGACAACTTTGCGAATGGATAATTAGAATTCAAACCCAATGATGATAGAGGAGGAGATGTTTACATCACTTTGGATGATGATACCTACGTTGCTATTACTTGAAGCCAACAACATCATAATACAAAAGGTACTTGTAATTCTCCTAAAGTTTGACTTACAAAAGCTAGTGCAACCTGCAAGGGTGAAAATGTTTCACAAGGTGTGGGTAATAGACCTTCTAAAAATCCTATTGTATCACCCCCAGAAGGTCAAGTAGGGGATTTTCATATTGTAAAATTTTGTAAACTACTAAAATTCAGATTTCCCAAGCTGAATATTTGAAGATGAATCCTAGGGAATTAGATAGGTTAATTCAATAAGTTAGGCCCAAACATTCTTAGACACACACAGGCCTAGATGAATCAATGATCAAATCCCTAGATTCAACCACTAATGTTGTATCTAGTAGTAAAACACCCTCTCCGTCAACCTTTGATGCAAAAACTTATTCATTTTATGTATCATCATTTGTAAATAGGTTTAGAGTTAACAATTGCATCATTGACTCAAGATCTTCTTATAATGTCATGCCCACACAAATTGCTAAAGCCCTAGAGATAGAAATGACTAAGAAATTCAAAAAATGTTATTCAATGGATTCCAAGTAGGTACCTTACTTGAACAAATTAAAGATGCTCAAGTTGTACATGCGGCTTATCCAAACAAGCGACTCAAACTCACCATATTGGTCATAGATATACTTGCTAGTTATGGTATGCTTCTGAGAATTTTTTTTTGCAAAGATTTGGGAGACATACCGCTGGATTAGTCATATTATACTATTCATATTGGTAAGGATAAATTGCGAGTTGAGCCTAAGCCAAAAGCCAAGATAATTGTGCTCAAGTCTGAAGATCCCAAAGCACAAATCCTATATGATGAAAATGACTTCAAAAATTATATGCTCTTCTCAGGAGAAGAAAAAGAAGATGATATACATATTCTAGACTTAGAACTCGAGCTCTAGAAAATGGAATTTGATCAAAGTTTTTCTTATGCTAGGTTAGGAGTAGGGGTCATTCTTATTTCTCCCTCTGGTGAGAAATTTCCTTTTGCTTATAAGTTAGAATTTGAGAATACAAATAATACTATTGAATATGAAGCCCTCTTGTTAGGATTGATTGAAGCTAAAGGTATAGGAATAAAGATGCTTAAGATTTTGGGAGATGCTAAACTAATCATTAAGAAGGTGCAAAATTTTTTGACTATTAAGAATGAAAGGTTGAAGCATTATCAGAATCGAGTCTAGACTGCCATTGAAAGCTTCAATGCCTTCTCAACAGAAGCCATTCCTAGGGAATTCAACACAAAGGTTGACTCTCTAGTAGTCTCGACCTCTTTACCCCTTCCACATATGGAATTCAAAGATAAATCCTATAGGATTGAATTGATTTATCGTCCTAGCGTTCCTAACAATGTCAATCACTGGCAAGTCTTTGAAGATGACAAATAAATTCAGGATTTCCTAGAAAATGTAGGGACTTTTGCTCAAGTCTTTTTCAAAGGAAGTGTTGGTCAATGTAAAGATTTCTACCTTGGTAGTATGGATAGCCTCCAAGATGAAGTTATTCAACTAAAGGGAAATAAGATACCTAAAGGGTTGGTTTCTCTTGAGGACTTGTTTGACCACCATGATTGTTCTGTAAAATAGAAGATGAGAAATTATGTTAGGCACTCTGATGAATTTGAGGAAATTAATATTGGGGACCTTGATTCTCCTAAGATGGTCTATGTTAGGAAATGCTGCTCTCCAGAGGAGAAAGAAAAAATGATAGCTTTGTTGATTAAATATAAAGAGGTTTTTTCCTAGTGTTATGACGACTTGAAAAACTTCATGGATGGAAAGTTTCAGCATCACATACCACTTTAAGAAGGAAAGGCTACCTTTAGAAAAAAATAGAGGAACTATAATCCCAAGGTAATTGCTGCAATCTTTAGAGAGATTGAAAAAATGATGAAAGCATGAATTATATGCCCCATACATCATTCTACTTGGGTAGTGTACATTGTACTAGTTCGCAAGAAAAATGGAGAAATTTAGATATATGTTAATTTTAGGAATCGTAATCAGGCATCATTAAAGGATAATTATCCCCTACCCAACATGGACCATATTTTGCAAGTAGTTATTGGCTCAGAAATTATGTCCATGTTAGATGGCTTCTCTAGTTACAATCAGATCAGTGTGGCAGAAGATGACTAGCACAAAATGGCATTCACTATGCCTTGGGGAACTTTCACCTATAATCAGATGCCATTTGGACTCATTAATGCAAGAAAAACCTTTTAGCGGGATACAAACTTATCTTTTGGTGATCTCCAAAAGAAGATTATAGACATTTATCTTGATGATTTAACATTGTTATCTAAGAAAAGAGTAGATTATTTGCAAGATCTGGAATGAGTTTTACAAAGATGCAAAGAACATGGTATCTCTCTTAACCTAAAGAAGTCTATTTTTTTTGTTACTGAAGGAAAATTTTTGGGTCACATTGTGTCCAAGGAAGGCATTAGAGTAGATCTAGATAGAGTGAAAGTTATATTACAATTAGGCCTTCCTTCAAGTCGAACTAGTGTGAAGTCCTTTTTCATCCAGGTAAATTTCTTGAGGAAATTTGTTCCAAATTTTTCTAAAATAACTAAGAACATTGTGGAGATGATGAAGGAAAAAAAAGGCTTTAAATGAAATGAAGCTGGAAAACAAGCCTTTGAAAATATCAAGGAAGCAATTGCTTGAGCTCCTATCTGGGTCAGTTTGGACTTCCAAAAAGACTTCATTATCTATTGTTATGCTTCTGAGCATACTACATTTGCCATGCTACTACAAGAAAATGAGGATAAAATTCAAGTTCCCATTACCTTTATGAGAAAACCATTAAAGAAACATGAGCTTAATTATTCTCCAATCAAGAAACACACATTTGCAGTAGTTAGGGAAGTTAAGTTATTTTGCTTCTATATCCTGCATTCACACTTAGTGGTATATGTGCTAGACCCTGTTGTTAAGAGTTTATTGACTCAACATGATATTGATTGCAACAGGAGGGGTAGCTGGATAGCGAAGGTACAAGAGTATGAATTAGACCTAAATCCTACCAAGTTAGTCAGAGGAAGAGGACTTTGTAAGTCGATAGTGGAAAGTCCTAAGGAAGAAGAAGATGATGATGATTTTCCATTGGTTTTGACCATTAGTTTATAAGATAAATAGTTTTCTTATATAGCCTACTTTCTCACATATGGACAATGCCCCAAGCATCTCTCAGGTAAATAGAAAGGGAATTTAAAATTGAAAGCAGCTAAGTATGTTATTTGGAGTGACACCTTATACAAACGTGGTGTAGATGGAACCTTATTGAAATGTGTGTATAAAGCTCAACAAGAATGGTTGCTCAATATTTTCCATAATGAGGCTTGTGGAGGTCACTTCTCTTCCATCGTGACTACTTTCAAAATTATAAGCCATGGATATTATTGGCCTAGGATGTTCAAAGATGCTTATCACTAGGTGGCCAAGTGTTAAAAGTGCAATTTTTTTGCAAGAAGACCTCAGTTAGCAGCTTTACCACTTAATCCTATAGTTATTGATGGACCATTCCAGCAATGGGGTCTTGATTTCATAGGCCTAATTATCCCATAGTGGGTTTCATGCACACATCATCACAACCACTAATTACTTCACGAAATGGGTGGAAGCGATTGTAGTCAAGAGAACAACTTCTGAAGTATTTTGGTAGGTATGAAGTCCCACATAAGCTAGTTGCTAACAATGCTACCAGCTTTTCCTCTAGTGAGATTTTTCTTTTCTGCTATGATTATGGAATCTCCCTATCTCATTTGGCTAACTATTACCCTCAGGGGAATGGTCAAGCAAAATCCAGCAACAAGAATTTGGTAAGTATTATCAAGAAATTAGTGGATGAGAACCAGAAAGATTGGCATAAAAGACTATATAAAGCTCTATGGGAAAATTGAATGATTCCTAAGAGGGATATTGGGATGACCCCTTTCGATCTAATATATGGGGTAGAAAGTGTACTTCCTCTTTCACTAGAATTATCAGTTCACAAACTACAAATTGCTATTGAGGAGGTTGAATTCAGTGATGCCTTGGAGAGAAGGATTCTATATTTGACTAAGATTTAAAAAAAATGGGAGAGATGGTTGATAAGATAATCGTACATCAAGCAAAGGTCAAGAATATTTTTGACAAGAAAGCTAGACCAAGAAAATTTATGGTTGGGGATTCAGTTTTGCTATGGGACAAGCACAATGGGCCTAAAGGTGCCCATAAGAAGTTTGACTCACTTTGGATTGGTCCTTTTAAAATCACTCATGAGTAAAAGCCCAATACTTTTCATCTTGCATACCTTGATGGGACCCCCTTGCCTATTCCTTATAATGGGCAAGATCTTAATCTCTATCAGCTTTGATTGCCTCACACCCCCCCTCATACATAGTTAGTTTAGGGTTTGGTTTTTGTTTGGCTGGTTGGTTTTGTCTTGGTTTGTTTCTTGGGTGCTAGAGGGTGTGTTTTCACTTTATCCAACTCTGTTTCCCAATGGGTAAGACATTGATTATACTAATTTGGGTCTAGGTTCATTGCTTCATCCTTGTCAGTCTTCATCCCTAGTCAGAAGCACTGTTACCTTATATTTTTTCCTTGCTTCATGAAATTCATCTTCTAACTTATACGTGACTTAGTCCTATGCAGGCGGTATTTTATGTAATCATTCAAACTTGGGCAGTATTTTACATAGTTTGTTGAACCACCCACCTCACCGCTTATGCTTGTTTTATGTCACATTTATGTGTTCCCAACCCAGGTGGTGGTTTGTGTAGTTTGTTGAACCTTCCTTAACTACCTATGTGATGATTATTGTTTAGGTGGAATCTTGACATGTTGTTTGAACTTGATGGCATATTTGTGAAGTTCGTTGAACTCACCACTTCATCACTTATAGATGTTTGCTTTGAAATTTTTGAAAGATGATTATATTGAAAATGGTGAAGCGAAAGCTACCATGTGTCGTGGAGCAAGCTAAGAAATTAAATGCCCATCTACTCCCATGTTTTTATGTGAAGTTTAAGAAATTTTAAAGGGTTGGAAAAACATCCTCATTGTGATGAAATTATTCAAGGACAAGCTAGATGAAAAGCGGAATTTCATACTGCAGGATTCACCATTAAGGTATTTACGGTGTTCAACTGTTTCAGTTTTCTTTCTTGATTTATTTCTGCTTGCATTTTAGAAGAATATCTATTGTTAGAGCTATAAACACTCATCCATGGTGAGGGTTAAATATGCAGGTTATGAATATATGTTTCTGAGCTAACCTATGAGGGGCCAGAAATTTTTTGATACTCATCTAGGGCCTGTGATTTTGGATGAGATATGAAGTAAATTCAATAAACCCAATCCACCACTCATCATTGAACAAGTGATAGAAAGTGGGTTAGTTGAAGCTTCCACATTCCCTCTAGTTGTGCAATGCCCCAAACTCATTTTAGAATGCATTAGGCATTTTAATTCACAAAAACGAGAGGTTAGGACTAAAGATAATCAACTAGTCCTGAAAGTCCAGAGGTCCACCTTCGTGTCTTGCTTAAGAATCCAAAAAAAAGATAAGTATTCATCAATGAACATGAAAAACTATTAGATTGAATTATTTGCAAAGAAAGGGGTTTATAGGAATGAAATAGCGAAGAATTGGTTGGCCAAACCTAAGAAGGGTAAGTCCTAGTTGCTCTGTAAGCTGCACAAAACCCATTTTGTAGAAGAAGTGCCTGACATTGTGGTATTACTACACATGGTAAGGGGAAACAAAGATGATCATGGATTTGAGGAATGGATGTATTTCTTCATCCAAATTATGTTAAGTGGAGAACAATTTCTGGATTGGGTAGAAATTATTAGTGACCGCCTGTATGAATTGATGACATTCTTTACCCTTGATAGGTTTTTCTATATGTTGTCATACTTGATATATGCCATTGCCAACACTAGACCTTGGCTTGGGCTAAGAACAAGTGATTTACCTCCAGAAAAAGTGCCTATTATGATTATTTTGATAAACTTCAACTTCATAAGAGTTTTTAGAATTTTAGGAGAGTGACTAACACTTTCACCATGAGAATGGTCAAGGAAATACAAGGATTCCCTATAATAAGGTTATTGCTTGAAGCAATGCAATTTGTAAACTTTTATGGAAGCCATTTTATTCAGTTTCAAATATTCTCCTACATAAGGGATGGTGGATATGTAGGATATCTAATCAAATTGCCTAAATACCCTAAAGATAAATTGGTGCTCATTGTAGTAAGTAGGCAGTTGGCTAATGTAAATAGATTGTGCCAAGGTAGGAAAAGGTTTATAGTTCACTTTCCTTTTGGTTTTGGTGCTTATAGTTTTCAATCTATGTCTGATTCCCTAAATATGGAAAGAAAATTTTCTAGGTATAACATGCTTTCATATGAGGAGCAAACTTCTTTTGATCTAAAAGATTATATTAAAAATAATCTAGAATTAAGCCCTAATTTTTATCACCAGCCTAGCCTTGAAGATTATTGGGTTGACTATTTTGATGAATATGAGGTCAAGGGAAGGAGTTAGATGAGACTGACAGTGGAGAAGATAATTATTTATTATTTGAAGTGGGATCTACAGGGAATTGTGGAAGATGGGTCTAACATGGTAGACCTAGTGTATACTAAATTGATAGAAAATCGGCTTATCTCTGCCATGGACTGGAACTTTAGAGAGAAAGACACTATTGAAGTAAGGACTCCCGATGTTTTGACTAGAACATGAGAGTGGGTGACCAAGAAAAGAACTAAACAATCTCATCCTCACACTAGGTCTAAAGATTCATGGCCTACTGAAGGCACTTCTTAGGTTTCTACAAGTGTGCAATCAATTGTTGTAACTTCCCAGTCATTATCATCAAGGGCACAAGGAGATGGTGGCGAAGACCCACCTGAGAAGAATGTGTTTTCACAAACCTATGGGGAAGATATCTTTAACTTACATAGATGCTAGAAAAAGAGAATGAAGGAGATGAGGAAGAGGAGGCTTTGGAAACCCTAAATATCAATTCTTCACCCTCTCAGGATGAATCACTAGTCAAAGAAGTAGATACATCTAAGAAGCCACAAGAAATTGCATCTGCAAAGAACACTCCTCCAGTTACTAGGACCTTATTTGAATCTCTAGGTTTTAAGACAACCAAGGTTTCGGTGACTCCAACCTAGATAGAGGACTCTTTGTCAAGGAAAAGGAAAGCTATATAGCCCAGTTTACCTAAGCAAGATATGGTGGGCCAATTGTTACATAAGACTTCAACCCCAAAATCAAAGAATTTGAAGACTACCAAATAGAGAATCAGGAAGCCTCCAAATAGAGATTGTGCATCCTTCATCGCAAAAGGATGATGTTACTTAGGCAGCAACAAGTTATTTTGAAGTGAATAGAATAGATCTTGGCCCTCCTACTAGAGATGGAGATGTTCAAAATTTTTAGGTGTCTGTGACCAGAATGGTTGAAATATCAGAAAAGGATAAAGAAAGTAAAAAAGAATTAAAGGCCCAGGTTCATAACTTGACTGAATGTCTGAGGTCTATCTTCGAGCTTATTCTTCAACCCCTTTCTCAAGTTGATTCCCCTATAGAATTTCTAACTGTGGTTGGAAAGGAGGACACAACCAAAATTAAAAGTTTCCAAACCTTGAGTAAGGCTGAAAATGATTGGAGTGGGTCTTTGATTAAAAAGGGGAGCTTGGTCATTTCTAAATCCATAAAATGATTCCAAGAAACAAACACTTTGAAGGCTACTTTATGGGATGAAATCATTGTGATTGAAAAGGAGGAAAAGCTATGGAACAACTATTAGACTAAACTAAAGTTGTTGTTAAGTGGGGATATGGAGAAGTTGGTTGCAGAATAGGTTATACCCAATGCTTCAGACACCTGTTACTTAGCATGAAACAAAGGGGTGGAGTGGAAATTGCAAATTGCTAAGAAGAGCCTATAGAAACTTAAAGAAATTATTCACAAGTGTATTGTTGCTTCAAAAGAAGCACTAGGCACCTTGGTGGCTCTTGGGTTACTCCAAGATAAAGGTGAAATTAGGAATAACATAGACACCAAGAGTCTGATGGACAATTTCTAGAAATTGGTTAAGGAAACACTTGATTCGCCTTCACTCAATGCTAAGCATTTGCATAAACTTAGCAAATTACATTTGGTCACCTCCCAAGCAATTGATCTAATCTCATGTAGGTTGTGAGCATCACATGGAGAAAAATAAGGATAATCATCTGACGTGGAAGGTGAGGGTGACCAACATGGATATTCCCCAACATAAGGAGCTAATGCACATCCTTAAAGCTTTCCAAGCCTAGCGAAAGAAACCCTTGGTGACCGCAGAAGCTGGAAACAAAGCGACACCATCATGATGACTCAACTTCCCTTTATTTCTTTTATGTGTCTTTTAGTTTTGATTGGATATGGACATGAAAAAGAGGTAGTTAATCATAAGCCTATTTAATTTTATCTATTTTCATATGCTCTCTCTAGACACTTTGAAAACTGCTCAATACATATTTTGCTATGAATGAAATTACTATTTTGTCTAGGTGCATTCAATTGTGAAGATAATCCGAGTTCTTGAGTCTGTGTTTGAGAACATCTTAATGCATATCTTATCTCTTTTGTGAATAATGTAGTTTTCTTCATAATTGATTTCATTTCTCAAATATTATGGGTGTATATTTTATTCTTGAGTAGTTTAAACTGGAATTGGCCTTTGAGCTAATACTTCTTACTTGTTGTATCTTGCACCTCATAGTTAGGAATTTTTCTGATATTTGGTATTCCTTTTTTTTTTCTGGTTAAAAGCATACATGGTATTTAGTTTTTAGCACTTAATTCACTAAAAATCTTGTGAGGGTGTTGTACCTCAAAAAAATTTAGAGGATATTTATCTTTGTTTAAAGGTTGATATTCAGAGCTATTTGGTTAATTATAGCACCTTTCGAGCATGAAATTGTGGTATCTCAAGGGTATGTGTAGGATCATGATGGGCCAAAAGGTTGTGATATGATGGGTATTGTAGGGTATGTGGCTGATGACTTTTTTTTTTACCCAAAATTGATGAAACGAAAAGGGTTTTTAATGGAGATTCTCAACTTTCCACCAATATAAATTATGCTTCACTTTGAATTTAATAAATAATTATTATTCATTTTCTATTTGAATTATGACTAAAGTCTTGATTGATAGGCATATTAAAAAACATCTATAGCTTTCAAACGATATCACATTTTTTAAATCTAAAACATGCATCACATTCTATGTATCACATACTATAGGATTAAAAAAAATTGAATTTCATGAAGTTTTGACCAAGTTAAGGTGGTCAGACATACACGTTTTTTACATTTTTTAAAAGTTGTAATAAATAAATCGTAATTAATTATTTACTTGGAAAAAAATTACAAAAAAATATGTATCACATCGAGACATGAGTCCTTTACTTATATCTAAAATCTCATAATTTTTTTTTGTCATTTTATTGTGGTTAGGGTGGTCAGACAAACACCTACTTATTTTTTCCTTAAAATTTAAGTACTACTGCATTGAAATTTCAAATTTTCACCAAATAGATTTTTTTCTAGTAGTTTAGAAACTACATTCAATTTGCTACAGATTCTATTCTTACACATTTTTGAAATAATATAGATAACTTATTCAAATTTTTACATCAAGTTTCCTAACTCTGATTTTTTTGAATTTTTTGCCACTTAAGGGCCTATTTTTTCCATGATGATCCTACACATACCCTCAAGGTGCCCAATCTATTAACCAACATAGAAGAAGTTAGATAAGGGAATTTTTGGACAACTAACGAATTCGTGTTGCAAGATGTGATTCCTAACATTGTGGTTTTCCAGATAGCTATAGTGGGGGCTTCATTCTCCCGTGTTATGAATCAATCCACTTGAGCATCCTTTTAAGAAATGAAGTGTATTGTTCAGAGTCCTTTAGCTTGCATATGCACATAGAGTCATATGGGCACTAACGTGGGGGCTAGATGTAATGACAAAAATTGGTACCCCCTTCTTGGAGATAGGGAAATTTCTCTTTTAATCTAGACCTATTCTAGTACCCTTGCATTAATTACCCTTTAATTCATCATTAATAGGCCCCTAAGACCCTTTATTTTAGATCTCAAGGCTTATTTTAGCTAAAAACCTAACAAAATCATCAAAAATACTTAAAATTTTAACAACCCACCCTGAAAATCTAGGGTGGGACTCATACACCACCTTGGGCATATGAGTCCCCCTAGGTGGTACCCATATGCCAGGGCTAGTGTATGAGTCCCATTTGGGGCTTTTTTAAGGTTTGAGTGAGAAAATCACCTTTTAATTCAAATTTTTGGTTGATGTCGGCCTTTGAGATCTAAATAATAGTAAATTAGGTGTTCATGCCTATATAAGCAAGCTTCTAAGTCATTATTTCATCTAAGCAAGCATTTTCAAGAGAAATTTCAAGATCCAAGCATTCATGAGTCTTCAAGCATTCTTTCACAAGAGCATTCAAGTTTAAAAAGCAAGAAAAGTTGAAGTCTTGGAGTAGCATTAAAGTGTTTTTGTAGGTCTTCAAGCTTACTTTCATTCAATATCTAGCATTCTCAAGGGTTGATCATGGTTGTATATGGTGAAACATGATGGATTCTAGGTTGGGGAGATGCAACTAGCCATCAAGCCAAGCCTAATGACTTGTTTCCTAAGTGATTCCATCCTCCATTATCACTCTACACTCAGCCTAAGGAAGGTACAAGCATTATTATGGCTCATTTGGGTGGTTAGAGATCTCTCAAAGTGATTCATTCATCTTCATATGTCATTCATGCATCTTATTCTTGTACATTAGAATAGGGTTGCATTGTATTTAAAATTTCCTAATCTTAGACATACTCAAGGTTAGGGTTGCATTCCTATTTACATGCATATTTCATTGTTTCTATCAAGGTTTAATTACCAAACTAGGGGTTTGACCAAGGAAAACCCCCATAAGAAAATCTAGTCTATATTCTATTTTGTAGGTCTTTTCGTAGATTCAGATCTAGAAATAAATTTGGGAGAAAAGAGCAGGTGTTGAAGTCCATATCTAAAATTTGAATTCCTGAAAAAGAAAAATATGACTGATGTGCCAAAAGTGGTGTATAAGTCCCACGACTAGCATTTTTCAATATTTTTGTAGATTCATATACCCTTTATCTATCAACCTATTCCTATACAGAAACCCTAATTTGAGACTGATTCGCCCAGACTGGCATATGAGTCCTAGTAGGTCAAAATTTTAGGATTTTTAGCATTTTAGAGCTCATTGAAGTCTACTTCAAGTTTCTAGATGCACACATTTCATCTTATAGCTTGTTATTCTATTTTGTATACATTTATAGGTCATTTAGTAAAATATTGCATCATATTAGGGTTAAGCATTACATCTTTCATTGCATTTTTCTTTCCAATTCCTAACTTGGTGGTGAACCCCTCATTAGTTTACAATCAGCCCCTAGGACAACCCTAGTGCAAGATCTCTTTCTCTTTTGCATTGAGATCTCTAGGGATATCCTTGAGTGAAATAATTGGAAAGTGGGTGTGCTCTATGTTCTAAACCATACGAAAACACCTATCCCCTTTTTTGTCATTTCAAGTTGTATCTCATATGCATGAAATATAGTTTCATTGAAGCTCAAAATACAAATGTTATACACTTCATACTAATCTGAATTAATACTCTTCTCTACTCTACATTCAATATATATTCACACAATTCACATCCACAAACTCTGATCACATGTCACTCTACCCAAAACATCAAAGAGGATCCTTCATATATATCTTCTTCATCTACAACATCAATTAGGCTGGCCTAATTAGATGTAATATGCAAAATATAACTTATTGGCTCAAGATCTATACACACACATTGTTGAACACTTAACCACTCAAAAGTTAAACATCCAATCACTAATGCATATTCAACTGCAGTAAGGAAAGAAAGCATGAAAATTTCCACAACATCACATAACACATGAACACAAATTTTTTTACATGGAAAACCCAAAATGGGAAAAACCACAATGAGGGTTAGCTCACAATATATTATATCTAGTTATAGTATATTACATAGATGCTTATTGTGGGTGGACTCATTGTCCACAGAGAAAAAGATAGAAGAGGGATGGTAGCTCACAACCTATTTTTGAACTGTTATAATTGCATCTTATGTATGCATGAATTATAGTTCCATTGAAGCACAATAACAAACTTTATCGGATTTTGATTCAACACACTACCTCACTCTTCATTTGCATGATTATGATCCTCAAGTTAACATTCATAATTTAACTTCGCACTAATCTACTCAAATTCACATCACACACAATACATATCACATCTATCTCTCCAAAACATAAAAAATAATCTAACTTATATATTTGCATCAAGTGTAACATCAATTAGGTTGGCCTAATTAGATGTAATTCCCAAAATGTAAGTTTTTGGCTCCAAAATTTTTCACCTGCATAATGTACAACACTCCAAAACTCAAAATGCCTTAAGATAGGACAACATGGACCTATAATAGATTCTACATAAGATAGCAATACATATTTATCCTTCACACAATATCAAATGTGTTAAGTCGACTCCATATAAGACCTAAAAATAAAAAACTTCATTTGTGTATCCACATCTTGACATGTTGACCTCAAAACTTGATGCCATTTGGAATTCATCCTCAACTAACATTTGGAAACTTATCTTCAATGTCACAAGGCTAAAAACTTGAATCCATGGAGAAATGTGAATTCTACCATATGAACACACTATATAGAAAGGTAATTGTGAATTGCCAATCCAAACTCTATTACTCATATCTCTCAAACTACTTGTCCAAACAAGATGAAATCTTTGATTTACTTGCATATAACATCCACCAAATAATTGTAGAAGCGTAGAGGATAGCTTCATTTGCGGAGTGGTGCAGACCTAAAAACTGATGCACTATTACACTGAATTGGTAGATTTGACACAGTGAAATTTCTATTCAACGAAACTTTCCAGACCAAATCAAATTTCACAAATGTCTTACTTAACAACCCCAAAACCTTTTAGGAATATTCAAAATGATCTACAACAATGTTTACATCAATGACAACATTGTATCATAATGTTGTGTACCTTCCATGCTAATGTTGCCAAGTAGCATCATCAATGAAAAACTTTAGCAGTGTCTCCAAACTTCCAAAAAATACTTCACACTAAGATTAAAAACTCATAAATTTCAAATTAGGTCATCATGGACCCAAAATAGCATCCACATAATAGATCAATACATATTCAACCTTGGCAGCACACAAAACTCATTAGGTCGACATCGGTAATGACCTAATAATAAAATTTTCCAATTATAAACCCACATTCAGACACACAAACCTCAAAAATTTATGCCATTTGTAATAGACACACTACTAAAACCTATCAACCTTCCCACAAAATTGCAAAGCTAGATTCCAATCCATGGAGAAGTGCAGATCCACCAAAACATATGCATTAAACTACAAAACACCTATTATTGTCAATTCGATACACTGTCATTCATAAATTCAACACCAAGATCCAAAATAATATGAAATTATAGATTTATACTCTTCTAAAAACCATCAAAATCATCCCAAAATGATAGAGTGGATCAATGCAAACCCAAAAAATAGATGTCTTGTATATCAGAATTCCCTGTATTGGCACTTAGTCAATTTTCATATCAACCACTTTTACTAGATCCAACCTTCTTTCAAAATTTCCTTTCATAATCATCCTAAACCATGCTTAAGCCATTCAAACTAATCTACGCTATGGTATTCATACCAAAATACAATGTTGACATTAATGATAGCACTGCAATGCATAACTGTACAACTAGTGCTCATCCCACATGCTCATGTTTCCAACAAATTCATCAATGAAATAATCCTTACTCTTCCAACAAACTCAACATTAATAGAAGTTAATTGGTATTAAATTTTAAAGCATAGTTCAATTCAACCCCCCTCTCATTATTCTAGTGTGTTCAACACTTGTATGTTGTTGCAGATATAGATGAAGACCACTTGCCCTTTGCCCTGATGTCAAAGGGGGAGTAATTACATATTAGATTAGTTTTTCCATCATTGCAAAAGGAGGAGATTGTTGCATGTGTTGTCATTGATGTCAATAGTGGTGCATTGAGGAAGGTTGTATGTGATGTTTAGAGGTGTCAAAAGAGTAAGAGTTAAGAGGTGCACTCTAAGGAGTGATTATCAAAAGAGTTGTGAGGAGAAGGAAGTGGTGATGAATTATGTGAGCATGATGTACATAGTTGTAACATATCTACTGTTGTTCATGAATAAGTGAAAGTTGACAGATTGAAATGTATGTTGATATAAAGAAGTTTTGGTTCTTGATTTTGATGAAAATATAATTTGTAACTATTATCTATGATGGTGTGAGGGTATGTGCATGATCATGATGGGCCAAAAAGTGGCAATATTATGGGTATTTGTAGGGTATGTAACTGATGACTCTTTTTTAATCCAAAGTTGATGAAATGAAAAGGGTTTTTAGAGGAGATTCTCAGCTTTCCACCAATATAAATTATGTTTTACTTTTAATTTAATAAATAATTATTATTTATTTTCTATTAGAATTATGACTAAAGTCCTAATCGATAGGCTGATTGAAAAACATCTATAACTTTCAAACGGTATCACATTTTTTGAATCCGAAACATGCGTCACATTCTATGCTTCACATAATATAGGATTAAAAAGAAAAATTAAATTTCATGAAGTTTTGACCAAGTTAAGGTGGTTAGACATACAAGTTTTATATTTTTAAAAGTTGTAATAAAAAATTCATAATTAATTATTTACTTGGAAAAAAATTACAAAAAATATGAATCACATCTAGACATGAGTCCTCTACTTATATATAAATTATTATAAAAAATATTATCATTTTATTATGGTTAGGGTGGTCAGACAAACACCTACTTCTTATTTTTTCCCTGAAATTTAAGTACAACTATATTGAAATTTCAAATTTTCACCAAATAGATTTTATTTATTTATAAATAAACCTAGTAGTTTAGAAACTAAATTCAATTTTCTATAGATTCTATTCTTACTTATTTTTGAAATAATATAGATAAGTTATTCAAATTTTGACGTCAAGTTGCCTAACACTGATTTTTCTGAATTTTTTGCCACTTAAGGGCCTATTTTTTCCATGATGATCCTACACATACCCGTGAATGTTGTATTCTTTTTCCCTGAATGTAAATAACTGCATATGTGATGAAATAATGTATGTAAGGTTTAATAAAATTAAAGGCGTAGGAAGTTACATACTAAATAAAGTTCAAGAGAATTCTCTATATTTCTCCATATTTGAAGATGTGATCTTGTAGCTTGGAGGATAATCAAGTACAAAGGTATGCATGTGAAACATAGATTTTTGGGACCCTATGGACTACTCTTGCACTTCTAGGGTTTTTCACCTTAAAGGAGAGAGATAGGGCCAAAAATGATAATGTATCAATCAAATTAGGATGCGTGCAATGTTGTTTAATGTAAATGAACTTAACTAAATGCAATTGACTAATTTGAATGACTAAAAATGAATGCAAAAGTGCAATTAAAACTATGTTTGCAAATAACTATGTAAATGAAAAAATAATGCAAAACAAAAAGTACAGGGATGAATCTGAGTGCACTTGGATGAATTGTGATGATTTTTGAGTGTTTTTAATGTTGATGGAAATTACTAAATTTTCACAGTGGGATTCATTCGCCCAGGGTGGATAATCAGTCCTCCTAGTGAAAAATTGTTGGGAGCCAGTTTCTATCTGTTGGGATCTAGAATTTGAAAAAAAATTAGATTTTTAGTCCTAATGTGGGACTCATTTACCATAGGTGGCAAATCAGTCCTCTCCCAAATTTCTTAAAAATCAGGAGACAACTCTGTAACACTATATCCAGAAATGTTTGCTTGTCAAGTTGCTGAAGTTAGTTATGCATAAAATAGACAAATAACTCTCGAGACCAAACTTGAACTTGACTCAAGTTGACTTGAAGCACCTAGTTGACTTGGAGATCAATCTTCAACACCTAATAACCTATCAAATCTGCATACAAAGAGTTGCAAACAAACATTCAATAGGGGGAAAATGATTGAGGGTTAGTGAATAGGGGTTTGCCTTGGTCAAACCCCACTTTTGGTAAATAAACCCTTTAAAAGATAATGAAATGAAAGAGAAAGATAAACTAATAGCATGCAAGTTCTATCAACTTACCTAACCCTTGATAATGCAAGTCTAAAGTAATGTTAATGGTTGCTTCAAAGTGCTTGAATATTTCTTGAATTGTTGATGTGAAATGCTTGAATGCTTGAGGTTGCTTGAATATGATATGTGAATGTTAGAGGATTGTCGGAGATGAAAAATGAGGTGAAAAAGCACTAATTTATAAAATTTAATTGTGCCTTAGTATTTGTTCATACCTCATCATAGGCCGACATCAAATGTTTCTGAATAAAATCTTGAAAGGAAATTTGAAATATTTTGAATTTGGGGCCAAGGGGGACTCATTCACCACCCATGGCGAATGGGTCCCACTTAGGACCTAAAAACATGTGTCAAGAAAAATGTTGTATTTAATGTTATTTGTCGGGATAACATTAAAAATTTATACACTTAATTACAACTTATGAGGACATAAAGAGACCAAATAAAGCATGAGAAGGGTGTAAATAGTGAAAATATGCCTAGAAGAGCGTGAAAGGTTGTTACAAGACTTTACAACACTTCAAAATAGGACTTGTTGATAAGTAAAAAGGTGATATTTAGGTGAAATGTATTAAATAGAGTCTAGAAGAATGTAGAAATGTCTTACAACACTTCACAACACCTGCACAAGACATCATTCTTTGAATTTTAATATCTAAATAAGCATGTTCAAGCCATGTTACAACATAAAATCAAAGCAACATAGTTCCAACAACATGAAACAAGACCTAAAAGGTCGTGAAAATGACAAGAGGTCATTTTTCTATGACACATTTAGCCCCCACTTTAGTGAGAGGATGAACCTGTTTCAAACTCAAACTAAAGCATCCATGAACATTGAGGGGAGGGTTCAAATGCACTTATGTTAGGAAGATGGAATGACAACAATCAAGAGGGATGATCAAGCCCCTAGGGTGAAGATCCCATGGAAAACTAGACATAAGAACAAATGAACACACAAGAGTTGAAAAGAATTGGATGAAGCTTCGATTGTCAATCCAACTAGTTGTGAAAAGAGATCTAGGATGATTGTTTCAAAAAGAGAAGTGTACTCACTTTGGGGCCACAGAACTTCAGGCTATCCACAGGGTGAGAAAGCCTAGTTGTATGCTACTCTGGGGCCATGGAACTAGTTGTCTGTGGGGTGAGAAATACCAAAAAGGTAAGATACATACGCTAGTTGGTATGCACTCACAAACAAAAAAGTGGCTATGGGGAAATGTCATGCTGCTAGGTGGGCTTCCCGATCAACCATGCCAAAGTTATACTCATTGATAACTTTAACAAGGCACCATGAAGAAAAAGGAAAAGGTGTTGATTGGAGCTTCACAAGACAAGCAAATCTTCATACTCATGAACACACAAGATGGTACCACAAGCATGCAAGTTGTATTATGTAAGGTGGCCATATAAAATGCAACAATGTAAAATGTAAAGTGTAAAAATGTAATGTGAAAGATTTTCAAAGGAGTCTTGTTTAGTTTATGTAACATCAGTCACTTAGGGAACATTGTGTCTAATGTCTCCAAGAGAGGACCAATTAAAGAATAGTATATTCACAACTTACGGGATACAATTGTCACATCAAGCCACCAAGAGGAATGCAATATGCTTAGAAATATCACAATTATGAAGGATATCACACCTAATGTCATCCACAAAGTGACGAACACACCATAAACAGCAAGGCTACACTAGGAACTAAGAATGCAAATGAATTAATGGTAAAGTATGCCCCTCACTTTAAAGGAATTGATACACATCATTCTATGAACAATTACTTTAAAGTAGAGAAAAAGAAAAAAGAAAACAAGACATGAGAGCCAACTTGGAAAGCCCTATACCAAGTCATATGTTTCAAAGTTAGGTTGCATCATGTTAGGAAAAATGAAAAAAAAAGAAAGGGAGTTGCCCCCCAGAAAAGAAAACACACTAAACACATAAGGGATATATGGATTTGGGGTCAGTATGTTAGTTTCTGCAATGTTTTTATGAAAGAGCTTGGAACTCATCATTCCCCAAAGCACATAGAATTGGAAGAATGACACAAAGAGATCGAAAATGAAGGAAAAATAAAGTTTGTTTTGAGTCAACATGGAAGAGACATTGCAGTTTCAACGCCTTGCATTGTCCCCAAAAGGAAAACACAAGAAAAATGAAAATGAAAATGAAAAATATTTTGGGTCAACATGAAGGAGAGATTTTGGTCTCAATTCCTTGCATCATCCCCAAAAGGAAAAACACAAGAAAAGACAAAGTAAAAAGAAAAAAGACCGATTGGGTCAACATGGAAGAGACATAGGTCATCTTTACACTTTACGTCATCCCTAAAAGGAGAACAAAAAACAAAAAGAGAAAAAGACAAGGACCTTTTGGGTCAACATGGAAGAGACATAGGTCGTCTCTATGCTTTTCGTCATCCCCAAAAGGAGAACACAAAACAAAAAGATAAAAAGACAAGGACCTTTTGGGTCAACATGAAAGAGGAATAGGTTGTCTCTATGCTTTGTGTCATCCCCAAAAGAAGAACACAAAACAAAAAGAGAAAAATACAATGCATAAAAAATAAAAGAATAGAGGTATGAATAGAAGAAGTGTACAAAGAGAGAGAACATCAAACAAACAATACAGGGGAACACAATATGCACATGAAAAGGAAAAGAAAAAGAGAGAAGAAAAAAGGCTAGTTAGGTGAATGCAATTCAACCATCTAATAGGTCATTCACCTCCCAATCATGTTCAGTGTAATGCAAGGGATGTTGACTGTCCAAAGGAATAATTGCAAGCACTAAACCAAGATTCATACCGAGTTCTTCACTTGGTGGAGAGGATGTATCATTTAAGCTCATTGTAGATGAAAATAAAGAATTTAAATTGTTATGCACTTCTTCATATATTTTGCCAATCTCCGCATTGTCATCACCATCATCATCATCATCATCATCATCAAGGTTAATGACAATAGGAGGATTAAGGGTGATTTCTAAAGATGGATGTATCAAAAGTTGAGGTTGTTGGATTGGTTCAATTTGTTGCGATTGTTGCACAGGGCTATCTTGTGGCAGGTTAGGAGAAGGAGGGTGATCATCTATTACTTCTATCAAAGGTAAAGGTTGGTTTTCTTTATCTTCTTGTATGCGAGATTGACGAGCAAGGAGATGATGACGACGCCTATGCTCCCTAGCACCGTGGTTATGTTTAATTCTATTTTAGAGTTGTGAAGGTGTAAGAGTGGATTGAGTCATCATAGGTTCTGCTTCTTCTGAAGGGGGAAGAACAGAAGAAACCGAAGAGGATGTATCAACCACTTTCTCTTTATCTTTATAAACTTCTTTAAGGTGAGGAGGCTAAGCAGGGTTTGTCTCATGTTCCCTTGGTCGTTTAAATGACGACAGTGAAATGTCTAGGGGTGATTGTTCAAGAGGTTTGATAGTTTTCTCAATGTCAGACTCAGGTTGAAGCATGGTTTTGTCTATGATGGGAGGTGCGGAAGTGGATGGGGATGAGTTACAAAGAGATAATTCAGCTATCCTTTTGGATTTAAACTTTTCATAAGCTATGAAAAAAATCCTTGCGAGGGGTGATAGGTTCCATAGGTTCAGGCCAAAAGGCTTCTAATGAAAGTTACTTTTGGAAGATAAATGATTAAATCCACTATGATGTATGGTGACTATCTCATTGTGATGTGGAAACTTCAAACACTTATGAACAACTGATGGGACCACTTTCATTGAGCAAAGCCAAGGGAGGCCTAGCTGC
Organism: Sequoia sempervirens; assembly: GCA_007258455.2. NCBI lineage: Eukaryota > Viridiplantae > Streptophyta > Pinopsida > Cupressales > Cupressaceae > Sequoia > Sequoia sempervirens. Next base: position 2,582,933 of record VDFB02281492.1, on the reverse strand, counting down.
AAAAGAAATTGGTTAGATTGTGGAATAATTGAAAATGTTACATCCAAAGCTTTAGGTCCTATTTGTAAGGGTACACAATTGATCCAATTGTAGGGCATGCAAAACCATTATGTGTTTTAATCCATGCAGTTGGTTTATTATAATCATCTTGATATAGGTCATGTAATGCCAGAAACTCCTATGTGATCACGTTCTCACCACAAGTGGGATCTATTAATATCCCATTAGTGGGCTTATCATAGATTCTGCTAGCTATGTAGAGAGGACCATCAGGAAGATTTTGTAGTATGTCTTTAGTAGAAAAAGTAATATCAAGCAATTTAGTGGTTTAGCCCTTATGAGGGATAACATCTATCATAGCCACAAAGTTATCCATAGGACTAACTTGGGTAACAATAGGAGTTATATCATGTTCACTATTTGTATCAACAATCATTACTTCATGGTTTGAAGGTTCACTAGCCTTGACAAATGAGGTAGCATATTTAGGCATAGGATTGGTGAAAATTTGTAAATTTTGGTTAGGGGGTGCAATGGATTTATTTCCTTGATCATTAAAACCCTCAATGGAAAATTGGCCTAACTCAATGAGGTATTGAACTAAATGTTTTAGACACTTACAATGTTTAGTGTCATGTCCATTTTGGTGATGAAAGTGACAATAAGTGTTAGGCTTGAAATTGGGTGGTAATGGTTGGTTTGGATCAAGTGGTCTAATAGGAAGAAAAGTGATCATGCATTTTTGAATTAACTGGTTCATTGTAATATGGAGAGTATCAGGTAAAGGAGTGAAATGTCTCTTTGAATCCTCATAATGATAAGGCACAATTTCCTTAATAACGACCATTGAATTTTGAACTTGTTGGGTTGGTGTCGATTGTGGTTGAGGAGGCAGATTAAACTATAAAAATCCTTTATTAGGTTTGCAGAAATTTTGTTGGTTATTGTGGTTTTGATTGGTGTGTTCGGGTTTATCAACTTGGCTAGAAGTGGATTTTGAATCATGACTTGAAACCAAATTTTGGTAGTCACATAAGGTTGTACATGAATGCATGAATGAAGGGGATTTCATCATGGTAAGTTTATCCTAAAGGTTGGTGTGCAAGTTTTTGATAAACATCTTTTGCAAATGTACATCGAGGATCTTGACATCAATTTGAGCATATAAGTATTGGTTACGTGAGATGAAATCTGCCACTTTTTCATCCATATTTTGTCTACATCACATAAGGTCTTCCATCGTCCTTTTAGGTGTCATGTGAACTTGGAAGTTACTAATGAAAGCATCCACCAATTCATTGAATGAATGGATGGAATGATTGGGCAAGTTGGAAAACTATTCTAATGTAGTATCTTTCAAGGTCCTTGGAAACAGTTTGGCCAACAGTTTATCATCAAGGATGATGTCACTACACAAAGCTATATAGGCATTAACATGGTTGATAGGATCTCCTTTTCCTCTGTATTTATCAAACCGAGGCATTTCTATCCCTTGTGGCATTGGGGTACATAAGGTTTCCAAGGATAAGGGGCTACTGCGGACATGATATGTGGTTGGAGTGGTGTGACCTTGACTAATGGTAGAAATTTGATGTTGCATAGATGAAACAGTGGTAAGGAGTTATGTAAGAAGGGGATCGGGGTATGTGGGTTGAGGTGGAAGGGAAAATGGTGATGGAGTGTAAGTGATGTTAGGGGAAGTGAAAGGAATACTAAGGGGTGTGAAAGTGGTGGAAGGGACTTGCGATGCCACAAAAGAAGTAGGAATGCTAGTGGAAATTGGGAAATAAGTAGCTTGATGCATAGTTGTATGGACTTGCGGATTGGTATAAGTTGGTATGGAAGCTATGGTTGAAGGGGGGGAACTTGAGGTCCTCCTTGGTTTACAAGAATGTTTGCTGATTGGGTACTTGAAGAGGCATGTTTATTGTAAATCTCAACAATTTTCTTCATCACTTGCAAGCCATCATCACTTTCAATCAAACGATGAAGATTCTCAATGATAGGTATGGCAGTTGTGGAATGTTTTCAAGTGACAATTCTTGTTGTAAATGTGCAAATTCCTCATGAATATTAATGACCTTTTCTTGCGGGAGGGAATTGTTTTGGTTGTCAGCATTCATTGGATGGAAAGGTGAAAACATGGAAGTGGTATTGTTAGGGCCTAATGCACCATTGTCCATACTAGGAGTAGGAGCTTGTGAGATCTGAAGGTCCACAACAAAAGTGATATTGTGGGATGCCACGAGTCTAAAACTTTGTCTCACTAAAGTATTATCAATGGGGCACCAAACACTCATGCAAGTACCACAAAGGAGGGGTGAATGAAAATGCAAGCTAATCTAAGAGCTCTAAAATGAAAATAACAAAGATTCTGCTAACTGTAATAGAGATCCAACTACAAGAAACAAAAATGAAAACAAATTCCAGAAAAATGCCAAAAATGTTGTCTAAAAAGTGCAGAGGGACTGATTCACACTGGGTGACAAATGAGTCCCAGTATGAAGTTTTTTTAGTGTTTTTCAGAAATTTTAAGATGATTTAAATGCTCTACAGTATGGAATCATAGATGCAGAATGCAGATTTTTACTTTTTTCAATGAGATGTAATTCAAACATGAAAGCTAAATGAAGTTTTCACTAATGCAAAATGAAAAGTCCTAGAATGCAATAACAAATCAATGTCCTAATTGAATGCTAATGCAAATGGAAACTAAGATGCAATATGTGAATGCAATTAGAAATCTAAAGTGTTCAAATGTCAGGTTCACCATAATGAAACATAGATTTTTGGGACCCTATGGACCACTCTTGCACTTCTAGGGTGTTTCACCTAAAATGAGAGAGATAGGGCCAAAAATTCTAATGTATCACTCAAATTAGGATGTGTGCAATGTTGTTTAATGTAAATGAACTTAATTAAATGCAGTTGACTAATTTGAATGACTGAAAATGAATGCAAAAGTGCAATTACAACTATGTTTGCAAACAACTATGTAAATGAAAAATTAATGCAAAACATAAAGTACAGGGATGAATCTGAGTGCACCTGGATGAATTGTGATGATTCTAGAGTGTTCTGAATGCTAATGGAAATTATTAATTTTTCACAGTGGGACTCATTCACCTAGGGTGGCGAATCAGTCCTCCTCCTAGTGAAAAACTATATGGAGCTAGTTTTTTTCTGTCGGGATCCAAAATCTGACAAAATTTAGATTTTCAGTCCTAAGGTGGGACTCATTCACCACAAGTGGTGAATCAGTCCTCTCCCAAATTTTTAAAAAATTAGGAGACAACCCTGTAGCACACAATCTGGAAATGTCTGTTTGTCGGGTTGTCGAAGTCAGTTCTCTAGAAAAAAAACAAATAACTCTCTCCAAACTTGAATTTGACTCAAGTTGACTTGGAAATCAATCTTCAACACCTAATAACCTGTCAAATCTACATACAAAGAGTTGCAAAAAACATGCAATAGGGGAAAAATGATTGAGGGTTAGTGAATAGGGGTTTGCCTTGGTCAAACCCTACTTTTGGTAAATAAACCCTTGAAAAGATAATGAAATGAAAGAGAAAGATAAACTAATAACATGCAAGTGCTATCAACTTACCTAACCCTTGATAATGCAAGTATGAAGTAATGTCAATGGTTGCTTCAAAGTGCTTGAATAATGCTTGAATTGTTGATGTAAAATGCTTGAACACTTGAGATTGCTTGAATATGATATGTGAATGTTAAAGGATTGTAGGAGATGAAAAATGAGGTGAAAAATCGCTTATTTATACAATTCTTGTGCCTTAGTATCCATTCATACCTCATCATCGGCTGACATCAAGTGTTTTGGAATAAAATCTGAAAAGGAAATTTGAAATATTTTGAATTTGGGGCCAAGGGGGACTCATTCGCCACCCATGGTGAATGGGTCCCACTTAGGACCTAAAAACATGTGTCAGAAAAAATGTTGTATTTAATGTTATTTGTTGGGATAACACTCAAAAACACACTTAGTTACAAATTATGAGGGTATAAATAGACCAAATAAAGCATGAGAAGGGTGTAAATAGTGAAAAAATGCCTAGAAGAGCATGAAAGCTTGTTACAAGACTTTACAACACTTCAAAATAGGACTTGTTGATGAGTAAAAAGGTGATATTTAGGTGAAATGTATTAAATAGAGTCTAGAAGAATGTAGAAATGTCTTACAACACTTCACAACACCTTTAAAAGACATCATTATTTGGATTTTAATACCTAAATAAGCATGTTCAAGCCATTTTACAACATAAAATCAAAGCAACAGAGTTCCAACACCATGAAACAAGACCTAAAAGGCCATGAAAATGACAAGGGGCCATTTTTCTATGGCACAACATGATTCAAGTTTCAAATGATAAGATGTACCATAGGGGTTCTCTAAAGTCTATATAGTAAGGAAAAATCATGTTGCTATTTAGGATTATCAGTGGGAGAAAGCAAAAGTCATCACATTTCATTGCATTATAATATTTGGCTTTGTTGATTGGAGGATAAGTTTAGATTATCTGTATGTTTTCTCATTTCAAGTTTCAAGTTTTAGGGTACATACCATCACTCTAGTTTTCAATGTTCTCTCTCAAGGATATGTATACAGATTTTGCAAGAGGAGTCGAGTTTTACCCAAGTTCTTTAAACCCTAAGTGTTTCAAATGGGTGTTCACTTTATGTTCTATTTTTTTTTACTTTCTCCAAGTGGTTTCCAGTCGGTTAAGTGATATCTTATGTCTCTAGGAAATGTTTGGTATTATGATGTCTTGTGCCTTGAGTTCTTGAAGAAGGGTTGGTGTAAGTAGGGTGAGTTGCATGAATTGAAGAAATCAGAGTTTCTGAAAGTATTTTGTTTTGAAATAGTTAAGAGAATGTTGGTTGAGTTGTTTATGAAAAAAAAGTTAAGAGACAAGTTTGGGAATTTGATGCCTTGTGGTATGAATTAAATTGGAAGATATTTTGATGAAAACTAAAGTGAATAAGTGGTGTTTGTTTAATTTGATCTTCTCAATTGAGTTTGGGTCATAAGTACCCTAGATGATTGATGTTTTTGGTAGATACTCTTGCATCACCCCCCTCTTAGTATTCTAGTGTGTTCAACACTTGTATGTCGTTGCAAATATAGATGAAGACCACTTGCCCTTTGCCCTTGGTGTCAAAAGGGGAGAAATTACATATCAATATAGTTTTTCCATCATTGCAAAACAAGGATATTTTTGCATGTGTAGTCATTGATGTCAATAGTGGTGCATTGTGGAAGGTTGCATGTGATGTTTAGAGGTTTCAAAAGAGTAAGAGTCTAGAGATGCACTCTAAGGAGCGATTATCAAAAGAGTTGTGAGGAGAAGGAAGTGGTGATGAATTCCATGAGCATGATGTACATAGTTGTAACATATCTTCTATTGTTCATTAATAAGTGAAAGTTGACAGGTTGAAATGTATGTTGATATGAAGAAGTTGTGGTTCTTGATTTTGATAAAAATATTTGTAACTATTATTTATGATGGTGTGAATGTTGTATTCTTTATCCCTTAATGTAAAGCATTTCATATGTGATGAAAGAATGTATCTAAGGTTTCAAAAAATTAAAGGCATAGGAAGTTGTACTGAAGTAGCTCAAGAGAATTCTCTATATTTCTCCATATTTGAAGATGTGATCTTTTATCTTGGAGGATAATCAGGTACATATGAAAGGTATGCATGATTCAAGTTTCAAATGATAAGATGTACCATAGGGGTCCTCTAAAATCTATATAGTAAGGAAAAATCATGTTGCTATTAAGGATTATCAATGGGAGAAAGAAAAAGTCATCGCATTTCATTGCATTATAATATTTGGCTTTGTTGTTTGGAGGATAAGTTTAGATTATCTGTATGTTTTCTTATTTCAAGTTTCAAGTTTTAGGGTGTACCATCAGTCTTGTTTGCAATGTTCTATCTCAAGGCTATGTATACAAAGTTTGCAATAGGAGTCGAGTTTTACCCAAGTTCTTTAAACCCTAAGTGTTTCAGATGGGCATGCACTTTATGTTCTATTTGTTTTTTACAAGTGCTCCAGGTGGTTTCTAGTTGGTTAAGTGACATCTTATGTCTCTAGGCAATGTTTGTTTACCATCCCTGCTTACCAATTGCCTCAGTTCGGAAACATTTTCCTAAGCCTAAAGTATAAAGTAAATATTTTAGGTGGGCAACATCTATTCATGCAAGACTCTTTCTTCACGAAAATTTTTTCTATCAAGACCATGCCTCCACAAGTATGTGAAATGATGACATATGTACTTAGTGGTTGAGTTGTGGGAGTCCTAAAATTTTCATGGCTTTACACACAGATTTTGTTATGCAGAGTTCATTTCATGAATGTGTTAAATTCTGGCATGTGTCATGTGTGTGTTATGGGATGGACTATGGATTTTTCAACACAATATATTTTCTCAAGGTTTGAATGTGAGCCATTCATTTTTTTCGTGAAGATTGAAGATCAATGGGTGAGATTCAAATGTGTTCCAATGACTATTTTGTAATTTGAACTCTACTCTATACAAGTCGACATGGTTACATTTCAAAATATTTTTCAGGTCAACTTGTGTTTGTTCAACGATTTTGAATTTGGGTCTGGGTCAACATAGTTGTATTATCTATCACCGTAGATCGGTATTTATGCAAATTGTTGTAGAATTGTAAAAATGTGTGATAGTATGGTTTTGTGTCTATACATGATCATGTAATTTGGCTAAGCTATTCATTATCAATTCTTTATGTCAAAGGATGTTTAGGTACAAAGGTAATGTTGAGCAAGGCATGTATGGGAGCTTTAAAATTGACAAAATAGAATTGCAAAATCACTCTATAAGTGCATGATAGAGATCATTTTTTACTCTATAATTCAGTATTCTGTACTGAGGTTGTTGCCTCTTGTTGTATGTGGTTGAAACCATTATTTCATTGAGATTGGTGCATGTTGTATATTCAGGTCGGTACCTCTTATGTACTGAGATGGTGTTCAGATTGTGAGACTGTTGTCTTGAAAATAGGCTGATGCCTATCAGATTGTTTTTGGAAATTGGTGTCTCTTGTAGGTTGGAGCTTTCAAATCATATGTACTATCTAGTATTTACTTTTGAGACTAGATTTGGGGAGTAAACCCAAGAAAATTTTCTCACTCTTTAGGGTTTCCACGTAAATTTGGTGTGTGTGTTTTAATTTTTGTTCCTAATTCCTTTTTGAAGTATAATGGTTCTTAAATATTTTGAATGGAATTAAATGTTAAATTATTCATCCCCCCTATTAATATAGTTGTGTTCAACACTAGGGACCTATTGCCTTACCTCAACCATTGTGTGCTCAGGATCTTAGATGTTGTGTTAGGGGCATATGCCTATCCCAATGATCTATGTACTAGAACATGGGTATTTTTTTACCATTGAGGGTAACATTATAATTTCTATTTTCTTGTGCTAAGGGAAGCCTTATTTTCATTCATGTACATCTCTATTTTATATTAAATTTATGATTTTCATTATGTACTTCCTACTTGATTGTTAAATGGTCATTATTAACATTTACTTTACATGATTCATATGTTTACATGATTATCATTAAATAGCATTAAATTTAATGCAATATTTTCTCTTCCCTCTATTTATTTGCACACTATTTATGCACCCAATCGGAGGGAAATTCATTTATTGTCCCTAAATTCTTGAGTTGAGATTTTAGGGAGTTCCCAATAGAGACTCATTTTCATGTCTATAAAAATATTTATCATATAATCTCATAGAATTTGAATTCCATCTAGAAACACACCATATCATTTTCTATATAGGAATAATTTTCTAACCTTGCTTCTCAATTTTAGTTTTTAATTTCCTAGAAATTTAATTAGTTTGTATTTTGCATGCCTATTTCATTTTTTAGATAGAAATTGCTCATTGCACATATTTTCTTTATTTTCAAATTTTCAAGAAGCACACATGCCAAGGGTAATGAATGCACAATGATATCTAGTGAGATCCATTACTTTATATGAATTCAATGCCCTTTTATGTCTAATTATTTTTAATTTCATGCATGTTTTATGCGTGTTTCTTTAATTTTGGTACAATATTATTTTAGGTTTCACATGCCACCTTAAAGTGGGTGTAAAATGTAATGGTAAAATTTACATACCCTTGCTAATTACCATTTAGTTTTGTCCCTATTTTGAGACAAGGTCTCCATATAATTATAGATCCAAAAATGCTAAAACCTTTTTGAGATCATTCATTGATCCACCACCCTTATTTATTTACATAGTCCCACATATCTAGCTATATTATCTATTTTCACAAACATCCTTATATGCCTAACATTTATCGCATCCTCTATTTTTTGACATTAATTTTGCACATAGATATTGTCTCTCCCTTATCCTAGGTCAATCCCATACCCACATATATAAACCCCAAATTTTTGAAATTTAAATTCAAGTTATGTTTGATCCCACCTACTTTGTGTTTAACTAGGAGAACTTGACCTTAGTGATTTGATAACCTTCTTAATGCAATTTTAAATACTTATTATCAACAAGAAGTAGAGAATTTAGAAAAACAAAGAATACAAATTGGTTATCAACATGATTATATTTTGTGTGTTACATGATTAAATTGTGTCTAAATAGATGACCTAAATTCATGAGATCAACCTAAAGACAAAGACAACTCAACAAACAATTTTAGACAATTAGTGCTCCCAAATTGTCTATTATTTTATGCTATGACAATTCACATACATGCACCATCAAGTTATTATCTTCTTCAAAATATCACAAACTAAATGTCCCAATCTAAAAATAGTAACAAGCTAAATACCCCAAACTAAAATTAAAGTTTAATTAAAACAAAAAATGCTTAACTTTCAAAAACTAAAATAATAGTATTTTTATTATCTATAGAGATAAGAACAAAATTATATATATTTAATTATTAGAAATGTTTACTATTAACTAAGGAATTCTACACTCGAGATGTCTTTTAATTTTATTCATTATATTTTTTAAATTTTATTTATAAATTTCATTTTTTAATTAATTAAAAAAGTTAAATATTTAGTATATACTTTTTAAATGGCTCTAGCAAAATTTATGGCCAGCAATTTATGGAAGGAAAATTCACCCCCAACAATTCACCACCATGGAAAATTCACTGACGAAAAATTCACCACCAAGTAAATTCACCGCTAGCAATTCACATTTAAAAAATATTGGTGAATTACTGGCACTGAATTTTACTTGGTAGTGAATTTTCTGTCGGTGAATTTTCCATCATGGTGAATTGCTAGCAATGAATTTTCCTTTGATGAATTTCCCATACCTTTTTAAATATCAATAAAATTTAATAAATAATTAAAATAATCCAACATTTAGAATACATTTTGAATGAAATATATTAAAAATACTCCAATACATTGAAATACACTATTTCAAAAAATAAAATAAAAATTATTTTAACATGCATCCATCACCCATATAATATAAGTCAAAGGTGTTAAAATATAAATATATAAATATGTCTGTCACCCATCATGATAGATTTAATCCTGCCACTAGCCCTTCATTACAAAGATGTAATAGTCTTACAGACTATTTATTATTATCATAACATAGGAAACTTAGATAGTACCACCAAATATTTGTAGGATGCTCTCCTCTGCTTTGTATGTTTGTGATATGTCTCCTCTGCCTTCATACACCTCAACAACTCTACCATTTAGTGGTTGCACGTCTCTTGAATTCAACTTCTGTTATGCAACAATAAATCTATTACTTCAATAGAAGGGTTTGTTTTCTTTTCACTTTACAATTACTTGAAAATTAAATTTTATTTATTTTTAAAATAATAAGTTTGTTTTCAAATGTGTGGCAGTTAATCTTGAAGATCAACTCATTAAAATCATGGTAAAATATGATATAATATATGAAAATTTACCCCATGCAAGGCATCCCTTAAATATTTCACTTGTTGGTGGGTAGTAGTCTTCACCTGAGTAGATAAAATAATTTACAATGTAAGTTAAAAAAAACAAAAATTGTTATGGAAAATGAGTAGCATGTTTATATGAAGGCAATAAGTAAAAGTAAAGTACTTGTTTCATTATGGTCCAGGTGACTCCCTCAGTGAATGGATAAGTGGTGAGGGATCCACTATATCGATAGTATGATGTGTCTCTTCCAACCCCAATTTTCTCGGGATCTACAACATCCAAAATCTTTTTTTCTTTTACATGGGCAATATCACAAATATAGTTCTGAAGCTGTGAACACCGCACAATATCAACTCTATTAATGCATGTCAGGTGTATACATTTTACTCAACATCTCATACACAAATTTCAAAACAATTACATATTTATACAACAATAGAAAAACAATACTACCTTTGCCAGAAAATAGTCATCATGAGGTCCAATCTCATAGAGGATACCAATAACTGCAATCTTGTCGTTATCAGATTTATGGACCATGTGCAACTCTAAAGGATATCTGATCATCACACCCAAATTATAGTATAAGTAGTCCATTATTTTGGAGTGGTCAACACTTGTTACAGCATTGAAGATAAACTTGCTTCAACTTAGAACTCAAGATCCAAAAGCTCACGTGCAGTCCTAATTGTCAGAAATGACTAGAAAACACCAGAAGTCTCTTCTTAACCCAATCATTATTATGCAAAGCATGACAAACAGGTAAGAGAAGAGAAAGACAAGTAGTAACCTGAATTTCATAGCCTTTATTGATCATTTTTTCTTTTGGAGGTGGAGCTGAATATTCCTTCTTCAAACGCCCAAGAGCTTCATTGTTTTGAGCTTTCCAAGTTTGTATATCGATGGGAGATTGTTGCTCTAATCCTCCTACACCACCATCCTCTTACTTTATAATGAAACAACACTAGAAAAACATAAAATGAATAATGAGCAGTCCAGTGAAGGCCAACATAAACCTAAACACAATTTGCACCATCCTACAAGCTTGCAAATTCCAAGCAATCTGTAGATCCCAAATGGTTGGTTATGCATTCATGTGCTGTGTATTTATAAAGCCTTGTGAAGTCTATAGCTCTCCTCAATCGTACTAGACTTGTGGTTAACTGTGGTTAAAGAGGTTGAGTTCGAATAGGGGTAAACATTGCACCTCCGCATGTGAAATACTTTGATTGGGACGTTGGTGTTTTCGGAAAGATTCGTCATGACTTATTAAAATAGGAGCACAATGCTACTGAAGAAGACACTAATTACACAATTGTTGACTTATTGTGAAGGATTGGTAATACATTTCCATCAAATAATGTCATCTAGGAAATAAATCTACTTATTGGCTATTGAATGCATTAATGAATCCACCATCAAAGGCACGTGTCAAATAAATTTTCACAATAATTTCAAACAATGATAAACACAAATAAAATGTGCATGTGAAACTATGTCTTGTTTTATTGTGAGAGGGGGAGTATATCAATGGATCTTAAATCTGAGTATACCAATAGATCCCAAGTCTTAGTTTAAGATGCTACTTATAGGGGTCATATCATTAGCAAGAGGTTAATTTTGGCAAGCAATAAATTTTTTATTCACAAGACATAAAATGGTTATTTATTGTTTTTTATTAGATTAGATGATGTTTAAGTAGAGTGTTAAATAGTGACTTTTATAGGTAAAAATATTATTATAGACATATTTTTTAATTAATTTATCTAGAATTTTGTGCAAACATTTGTCTTTTTCTTTTTATTTAATTTTATGATTGATTCATAACATTTTGGCTATTTTTTTTATTAATATGATTTTTTTCTTATAGCCAATCAAATGCTATCTTAAAAAGTTATATATTTTTAATATTTGTATATGTTGCATGCAACTTACATGGCCACCAACAAATCAAGTGTCATCTATAAAAAAAAAAACTATTTTCTAATATTTGTATATATGCATATTATGTGCAAGTTAAAGATATCAAGTTTCCACCATCCATCATGTTGTTTGAGTAATTTTTTCTGGATTTGATTATTATTTTTAATTCATCAATGTTTTGAATCACAATATGTGATGCACAACTTGCTTTGCAAGTAGCTCATCAGATTAATGTTGTTTGGTCAACTCATGAAATAATGCTTTTTAAAAGTTTGTTTCTATTGTATGTGTCATAGTTTGTACTGTGTTGGTAGACATGAATGCAAAATGTGAAGATGTGTAGGAGGCTCAAATGATATGTAGGAGGTTTAGATTGTGAGCTAAAGATACACTTTGCTCAAGCTTTATGATTGTAATAACATAAATTTGTGTTTAATTTGCATTTGAGTTTGTTTTCTTTAGTTATGTGTGAGCAAGGTTTTTTTGTGTCAATTTATGATTGTGTTTTTTTTTTTTTTTTGTAGGGTGTGCGATTGGCCTTGAAAGGAAAGTTGAGTGTGAAAAATGCTTCCCTAATGCAAATCAATTAGAAGAGGGTTGCAAAAACTTTGTTTCAAATACTTATTTAATTACAATTGCTTTGATAAAGCACATGCATTAATTTAAGTTTTAGATTTTGAGCATTAAACGCACAACACAAAATTTTACGTGGAAAATCCTTTCAAGAAACAACCCACACACCAAAGCACAAAATAATTGTATTACTGTTAATATAGAAATTACATGTACAATATGCAAAGTCTATTCTCTTGTAGGTGCAATTTCATAGTTTTACAATTCTAGAGTGAATCTGACAATATAACGGTCTATAGATATTACAATAGTCTCTCATACAAATGATTAAGTCACTAAATTTTTTATAGATCTCCAATATGGGTGCCCAAGGTTGCCATATGTCACTTCCACGGTCTTTCCATGCATGTACAATGTAATGGAGAACATGCATTGGTCTAGCTGTCCACAAAAGCATCTTGCCAATCATACACTAACATGCACGAACATGCAACCAATATGCAATCACATGCAACTGTGCATGCAAGTTAAAAATCACCATAAATCATGTAACAATAAAGCTAGGTTTACACCATGAGAAAATCAAGTCAACTGTCAATTTAGAACTCAACCAAGACTCCTCGTCACTCTGAGTGACAACTCGGTCTTCACAAAATAACCTTCCCTTCTAAGCTTTAGTCCACAAGTCAAACTTATGCCACATGGAATCATGGTACACCTTTGATAAGTTCTTACAAACTTCTTATCCCAAATGAGCACCTAGGTGACAAGTGTTTCCCTTCCTTGCTCTTTGTGCTCATACAAAGGAATATGCCAATCGGTGGGTCTCGAAACTCAACACAGATTGACACTTGGCATCCAAGTGCTCCTAGGAATTTTATAAAATACTTTCCTATATTTAGCACTAAAGTGACAAGTGACACTCTTGCATGACATCAAATGACTAGTTAACGTACCCCCTACAAAATAGGAAACTTCTAAGTGGGTCTCACTTCCTAAAAAATAGGAGATGCTTAATGTGAGAAGGTGTGCGCTATTGAACAAAGTGTATATTATAAGACCTATACTAAATACCTGTTGTTAGTATTTTCAAAATCTTATGAGATGAGGAAGCTAAATTTGAGGAATGGATGTAAATAAGAGACTACTTTTAAGGCTACAAAAGTTGAAGATCTAGAAGAAGAAAATTTAGATGAAATAGAGGCTTTGTAAGAAGGATGAGGAAAGGCTCCGACATGTATGAAGGTAAGTTACCCTTTAAATGCTTTAGTTGTGGAGAAATAGGTCATTATGCTGCAAAGTGTCCGAAAAGAGCTAAGAGGAATAAACAAAGATATGAGAAAAAAAGAAGGAAAGAAGATCCATAGAGCATATTATGTGAATGAGAATGCTAGTATATCTGATGAGGATTTTGATTATGAAGACCCTGATCTGACAATGAATGCTTGCTCTTGGCTATAAAGGATGAACCTAATTTTTCTAATTCTAAAAAATAGGTGAAGGAAAGCCCTCTAGAGAAGGAGAAAAATGAAGGTATTATTATTTCTTCCCTACATTCTAAACAATAAAAGAACTATTGGGTAGTTGATAGTGGTTGTTCACATCACATGATTAGTGATAAAAGTAAGTTTGTTAAACTTGAAAAATATGACAAGGAGGCTTGGTTATGTATGGAGATGATACTAGTGCTAAAATTTATGGGATAGGTTTAGTAAGTTTTGATGGCAAGCATCATACTAATGATGTAGATACTATGTTAAGTGTTTAAGACATAATATTTTGAGTGTTGAATAGATGTGTAGTAAGGCATATGATAATGTGTTTAAGGATGGGAGATGTGAAATTTGGAAAGGATCCAGAACATTGATTGCTACAAGAAAGAAATCTGAAGGAAATATCTATCAACTTAAGGGTGTTGATGGACGATACCTTATGCCTTAGATTAATGAGAGTTGGTTATGGAATCAGAGAATGTGTCACATGAATTTTGATAACTTGGAAAGGATTAGTGCAGTTCAATCCATGAGAGATTTACCAAGGATTACAAAGCATGTTAATGCTACTTGCAAAAATTGTCAATTTGGAAAGCAAGCAAGAAGTCATTACAGATCAAAGAGTCTACTACTGGAATACTGGATTTAATTCATACAACTCTCTTTGGTCTTACAAGAGTGAAGAGTTTTCTAGGTGAAAGATACTGTACGCTTTTAATTGATGGTTATTCTAGATATACATGGGTTACATTTCTTAGAGAGAAATAAGATGCATTAGATAGATTCAAGTCATTCAAATCGATGGTTGAAAATGAAGTGAATTTGAGGATAAAATAATTAAGGTCTAATAGAGGTGGAGAATTCACCTCCCATGAGTTTAATATGTTTTGTGAAGTGCATGGAATAAAGAGATAGTTATCTTCTCTGAGAAATCCTAAACAGAATGGAGTTGTTGAAAGAAAAATTAGAACAGATCAAGAGGCTACTAGATCAATGATTATTGAGGCTAGTTTACTAAAGTTTACTGGAAAGAAGCTATTCATAATGTTGTTTATGCAATCAATCAAGTTCAAGCAATAGAAAATAGTACAAAGACCCCCTATGAGCTATGTCATGGAATAATTCCTACTGTTAAGTACTTCAAGGTGTTTAGAAGCAAATGTTATATTAGAAGAGATGAAGAAACTTTGGGAAAGTTTGATGCAAGAAGTGATGAAGGAATTTTTCTTGGATATTCTACTAAAAGAAAATCATACAAATGTTTCAATAAAATACTGAGAAAGATTGTAGAAAGTGCAAATGTCAAGGTTGATGAAAGAATGAAGAATTCAATTGACATTGATAGATATGTATTTGATGAACTTGATTGTGTAGGAATAGAAGAGATTGAAGAATAGGAAAAGGATGAGCAAGAGAAGCATGATTAACAGAATGAATGAAAAGAAGAAGCTTTGGAGGTGTCACCTAAGACACCTAGATATGTACATAAGAATTATAATTCAAAAAGTCAGATCATTGGAGATAAGACAAAAGGTGTATTGACAAGAAATAGAGTTGCTGCTAAAGTAAATCTGTGTTTATTTTCTAAGATTAAATTGAAGAATGTAAAGATGAACATTAGATATAAGAGATGCAAACACAATTTGAAATGTCTATGTTTGGAGAGATGAATTTCTTTCTTGGGCTACAAATTAATCAAACAAAGAAAGGATTTTTTATTTCATAGTCTAAGTATGTGAAAGAGATGTTGAAGAAGTTCAGGATAGATGGTTGCAAACCAATATGTACTCCTATGGTGACTGGTTACAAAATAGGTAAAGATGATGATTCACCTAAGGCTAATCAGAGCAAGTATAGATCTATGATTGGTGGACTATTGTATTTGACTGCTACTAGACTGAATACTATGCGTTTTGTCTATCATGTGGCTAGATTTCAAGAAGATCCTAAGGAGACACATGTTGCTATTGTTAAAATATTTTTCAGATATTTGAATGGCACTTCGGATTATGGGTTATGGTATCTTAAAGATATTGACTTTACACTAAGTGCCTATACAGATGTAGATTGGGTTGGATGTGTAGATGACAAAAAGAGTACAAGTGGTTGTAGATTGGTGGCATGGTTGAGTAAAACGAATGATTCAGTCTCCTTGTCTACTATTGAAGCTAAGTATATTGCTATTGCATCTTACTCCACACAAGTTCTATGGATGAAATGGACATTGAAATATATCATAGTGATGTATGATGATCCTATTTCCATCTTTTGTGATAACACAAGTGCAATTAACATTTTAAGAATCTTGTGATGCACGCGAGGATGAAGCATATGTCTATCAAGTATCGTTTCTTGAGAGAGAAGGTCATGGAGAATGAAGTAAAACTTGAATATGTTACCATGGAGGATCGGATTGTTGATATATTCATGAAGGCTCTTCCTAAAGATACTTCTGAGTATCTCTGAGAGAAGTTAGGGGTTATTGCCCCTCCTTTCTTGAACTAGATACATATGGAGATGCATTAGTCTAGTGGATCTATGGATCTATCTATCTTTTGGACTGATGTTTTGGTGGCTACCTCTCAGGGAGAGTAGGTAGTGGGGTGATCCCACAATAATGGGTTACAGTTTTTGGCCAAACTTGACACTAAAATCAGGATTTTTCACCAGACATTCACTAAGTTCTTACACCTATAGCAGCTAAACCATTAAGGTTTTGAAGATGAATCAAACTAGTTATTTGTTAGATATTTTGTGTATATTCTAATTATATTTTTTTGAAAAGATTAAAAAATAAATTGTGAATCATTTTATGTAATTTTTAATAACTTATTTTTCTACTAATCAACATTTTTAAAAAGCGATGTTTACTTCGGCCCATGTAAATTTTTTTATAGATAGGATACAATTCTAATTTTAAAACTAAAATTTTTTCACACCAATATCTAGGGAATGGATATTTTTTCATAATTTTTTGCTACATATATTTTTTTTAATTAATTTTCCAAGCCAACATAATTATAATTTGGATAGAGGTGTACTTTGGCCCACATAACTTTTTCTGTATTCATTTGAATTAACTTATTCTTTTTTTGTTGGAATAAGGACATCAATACCTAGTGGACATGTATTTTTAAGAATTTTTTTTCTCTATTTTTCTATTTTTTTCGTATGTGTGAAATAAAGAACTTGATGTTCATTGAAAATCCTACATTCACAAGAAATAAAAAATAAATATAATAATCAAATTAAACATATTTAAAATTATACTTTTTGGGAAGCTTATAATAAGGTTTGCAAGATTACAAAACATAAAATTTAAATCAATTCATTTGATCACCCAAAAGGTAAATCAAAAGTGGTTTTTTATCAGCATTTTGAGAGGTGTAGAGGAGACTTAATTATAGGTATGGTTTAAATCTAACAAGGTTCTATCCAAGGGGGTTTGATCAATCCCTCTTTAATTAAACTAATTTAAAATTGAACCTTTAAAGTCATAAATCATTGTATTTTCTAAAAATATGTGATTTCAGGCAAAAATCAGGATGTCCCAAAAAGTGTAACCCATTATTGTGGCAGCACCCAGTGCCAAGTGTTGTCATTGTGAGTATTATGTTTTCATGTCAAAGGGGAAATCAATGTAAAATATATTTTTCCTTTACCATTGATGTCAAAGGGGGAGATGAAGCATGTGAAAAAAAAAGGGGGAAGCATGTGAGTAAGCATGTGAAAAAGAAAAAAGAGGAAGAATATAAAAGATTATATGGGTATGTGCAGGATCATGATGGGCAAAAAAGTGGTGATATGATGGGTATGTGGCTAACGACATTTTTTTTACCCAAAATTGATGAAATGAAAAGGGTTTTTAAAGGAGATTCTCAGCTTTCCACCAATATAAATTATGCTTTATTTTTAATTTAATAAATAATTATTATTTATTTTCTATTTGAATTACGACTAAAGTCCTGATTGATAAGCTAATTTGAAAACATCTATAGCTTTCAAATGGTATCACATATTTTGAATTTGAAACATGCATCACATTCTATGCTTCACATACTATAGGATTAAAAAAAAAGAATTTCCAAGTTAAGGTGGTCAGACATATGAGTTTTTATATTTTTTAAAAGTTTTAATAAAAAAATCATAATTAATTATTTACTTGGAAAAAAATTACAAAAAATAATGCATCACATTGAGCCTTGAGTCCTCTACTTACATATAAAATATTATAAAAAAATGTTATCATTGTATTGTGGCTAGGGTGGTCAGACAAACACCTACTTATTTTTTCCCTAAAATTTAAGTACTATTGCATTGAAATTTCAAATTTTAACCAACTAGATTTTTTTTAAAATAAGCTTAGTAGTTTAGAAATGACATTCAATTTTCTACAGATTCTATTCTTACATATTTTTGAAATAATATAGATAACTTATTCAAATTTTTATGTCAAGTTGCATAACTCCGACTTTTCTGAATTTTTTGCCACTTAAGGGCTTGTTTTTTTCATGATGATCCTGCACATACCCATCTACTAAGGGGGAGAAACATAAAGAAAAATCTTGCGAAGTGTATTCAGAGCTATTATGGTGCCTTTGATGGTTTTTCACATGATGTGTTTCCATCAATGACAAAGGGGGAGATTGTTGCAAGAATGGAAAGAATGAAGGTGTTGTCATTGATGCCAACTTGTCAATTGATTATTAACTGGTTGTTATTAGTTGTATATGTTGTGGATATTGAGAAAATTGTATTAAAGAAAGATTGTAGGTGTCCAGTGGTTGCTATGGGTTTTGCTCCAGGATTTTCTCCTATGTTTGTGCGTTTCAGATATGTTAATCATGGTTGTTAGAAGATGATATATATCCAGATTTTTGGTTGTTGATTCATTGTACAATGCAAGTTATGTTCACCAGTTGTGAATTATGGTTCATTGTGTTTGTAGTTGAGGTCCGAGAGAAATGTTGTTGGTCCAGATTTCTCTTTGGTAAAGTCTTATGACTTGCAAATCTAGAGTTGAGTTGATTTTATTGCATTGAAGATAATTTCGGGATCTAGAAGATTCATGCTTAATGGTTCTATGTGTTTGCCACTAGTTTGGATGACCTTGTGTTGAACACTACTTTTAAAGTTGATGAAGCATGTTCAATCTATTTGGGTCCTTATGAAGCATTTGTTTGGGTTGCCCTCATTCTAATTCCACCCTAGGATGTTTTGGCGCTAGCCTAATTGGAATTTAAATTTGGATGCCCAAGAATTTGGACATGTTTCAAAGTTGAAGATGGTATAAATACAAGATGAGTTTGTGGTGAAATAGAGAAAGTGAAA
The DNA here is from genome assembly GCA_007258455.2 of Sequoia sempervirens. NCBI lineage: Eukaryota > Viridiplantae > Streptophyta > Pinopsida > Cupressales > Cupressaceae > Sequoia > Sequoia sempervirens. The sequence goes on along the minus strand of VDFB02281492.1, from coordinate 2,563,635 downwards.
AGGAGAGATAAGTGCAAAGAAATAGAGAAAATAGATGTGAGATTGATGTAAATCAGTGAGTGTGTGTGATGCGAGTGTGGAAGATCAATGCGAAGCCTAAATGCTAAGTTTTCAGAGGTAGTGAGAAGAAGGTGTACTCTATCATTCATGCATGTTTGCAAGTAGTTGAGAAAATTGTGGTGGATTTCACCATTGCATTGAGATTGTCTTCTCTCTATAACATATCTCTTCTATCTTCTTTGTATCTCTGTGATAGTGAGCCCTCTGGGTTGTTAGCCTAGTTGGACATTGAGTGATGATCCAAACAGTGAGTCCTTGTTTTGGTAGTGAGCCTCATTTCTCAGGCAATGAGCCTCTTGTAATTGGTTTTGATATTCTCTATAGTGATTTAATCCTCACTGCGGTTTTTCCCTTATTGGGTTTTCCTCATAAATCTGGTGTTATTGTGCTTGTGTGATGAATTTAAGTTTCTGCATTAGCATTTAATGGTTAATAATTTAAGTAGTGTTAATAATTAGTTTTAGTGAATGAATTAAAGGTTAAATTTGCAACAATTGATTCACCCTCCCTCTTAATTGTCCTATTCAACATAGAGGACTCATCTACACCATGGTGAGGTACAAATTCATTCCTTACTTCACCTTCTTCCTTCTTCTACCATACTTTGTTCATTTCCTTCTTTTGTTAACTAATGACAAACTTCTTTTCAGGAGCAAAATATCTTACACTCTTTCCCTTGGAAAACCTTGCAATGTTGATATTAATGACAATAGTACTGCAATACAAAACTGTACAACTTGTGCTCATCTCACATGCTCATGTTGCCAACAAATACATCAATGAAAAACACCTTATTCTTCCAAAAATCTCCCCCTTTGTCATTGATGGCAACATTCCTTAATTATCTCCAAAATTATTCTCCCCATTTGGCATCAAGGGTAAAGGGTGCATGCATGCAACAACAATCTTATATAACTAATTCCCCCTGACAAATATATTCATATATATATATTGGAAAAATTGAATTAAATACCCCTAAAAATGCTATTTACCACAATCGAACTAGGGTGATCCCATAATACTGGTTTACGATTTTTGGCCAAACTGGACACTGGAATAACTTTTTTTAACTAAATCTTCACTTTCGGGCACCTATTGCGGCTAAAATGTGAGGAATTTGAAGATGATGCAAACTAGCGTTTCGTGAAATTTTGTCTGTAGACTCTAAATATTATTTTTTCAAAATTTTTGGAATCATATTACACTTCTTTTTCCATCTCCCTCGAAAACTAGTTTTTTTCAGAAAACAATATTTTTAAAAAGTGACGCTCACTGTATAATGCATAACTTTTTTTGCATTAAGGATAAAATTCTAGTTCTTTCAAATTTATATTTTTAACACTGATATCTAGTGCTTCCACTGGGTTAGATAGTTTTTTATTGAATATTTTTTCTTTAATCAAGTTTCGAAGTCAAACCAATTACAATTCAGACATAGCACGACCGTATAATGCGTAACTTTTTTTGTATGTATCAAAATTCAATTTTATTTTGTTGGATCAAGGACTTAAATATCTAGTGCACTCATATTTTTCAATTTTTTTTGATAATCTATTATTTTTCCACATGTGCAGAAAAGAGAGCTTTATTTTGGTGAAAAACCTATGTTTAATAAAACTAAAAAAACAAATACATAATAAAACCAAAACATATTAAAATTATATTCATTGGATAGCTCGTTTTGAGGACTACCTAATTCTAGTTGGTTCTATGAAGTCTCTTCCATTTTCATTTTACAACTGAGCTCTGAAGTGCAAAATTTTTGAGTATTTTTGTGAACAAGGTCAAAAATTAGGAAAATCTCCCAAGGGTTTGATTGAACTAGGGTTCATTCAAACCCCCTTCCATAAAGAGGTTTCCATTTATTTTTTTGGTCGATTGGTTTGTACATGCATTAAATGGGTTCGCTCGAACCCTGGTTTGAGTGAACCCTCTTTTGGCTTGTTTGAACCCCCAAAATGAAAAAAAAATGGCATGGGGTCATTTTTTACAAGTTTTCCTTCCCCATTCAAATTGTAAACCACTTTTGTTAGTTTACCCACCAAAAAAATTGTATCAAAAAATAGTTTACACCATCTGCATATGTACATAGAAATTTGGAACAGTAAACTAAAATGCATAAAAGAGAGAAAAATACTGTCAACCAGAAGAAGTTGACCCTTGCAACTTCTCAAGGTGATCCTACCATTCTTGTTTCCCTTCTTCCCAAATATTTTTGGCAATGCTAAGCATTTTTCTCTAGGTTTCCAATTCCATCAATAGTTTTTCACCTTCTTCTAGAGTGTTGGGTACTAGATTAAGCTTTGAAACCTTATTAGCACTCAATAGGGCACTAGAGATACATATGAAATTTGAGTTCACCAGATCCCTAAGGTTTCCAAACTGTAAGATGGTATTCTCTTTTGCACTTGCAGTTGGAATAGTTACTCATGTAATTGATCTTCTATCATAGACCTTGTTCTTCCATCCAGGTCATGTGTCAGATCATAGGCATTGGAAGCTTTATTAATCTAGGACTTAATTGAGTCCATTTCATCCTTTATGCAAAAAAAGGGATGCTTTACAAACTTTTCTTCCAAGGTCCTAAATCAACCTAGAAATGTGTAAAAATCATAGAATAAATGTGTAAGGACAAAGCTAAGGTAGAAAAATCAACTCACCTGATAATATCGCTTGTCATGGGCTACCTGATCTCTTAGGAGGTCCAGTCTCAGAGGCTCATAATTTATTTGACTTAAAATCTTCAATCACTCTTTGTGATCAGGTGAAAATATCATTTCAAAAATAAGCAACAAACAAAGGAGTGCAAGAAACAAAGATTAACACCCTACACCTCAAGGTAGGGAAAAAAATTTAACTTAACAAAATAAATGGAAATTTTTACCTTGTCAAGTTGTCCTTTGATTGGCCCTTGATTTCTGATGTTGTGTATGCTCCTTTGATGGCAAGTGAGAGTGAGGATGCAAGATGGTTGCAAAAATGGATGATAATGGATGCAAGTGCAAGATATGAAAATATGGCTAAGTGTGGCTTCAAATGATAAAATTGCAAGAGTTTGGCTATAGCATGCAAAAGTTCTCTTGAATGAGAGAAAAGAGGGGGTATTTATAGAGAAAGTTGAATTCTCTAGAGAATTCAGTGGTTGAGATTGAGCCACCATGGCCAAGATGAAGGGCTATGGTGATTTGAGGACTCACAAGCCCTCACACTTTGACATGTGGAGGGTGAAGTGGCTAAGGATGTGATGATGTGTAGGTGAGGTGGAAGGAGAGTGCATGATGTGGAGGAAGGACAAGTACCTTGCAAGTACATTGGGAGATGAGAATATTTGCTTAAAAGGAAAGTTCTTGTTCCCAAATGGTTGGAAAGTGACATGAGAGGAATTTTAGTGTTCCTCAAAAATATTCATGGGGAAGAGGAAAGTAGTTGGAGAAAAAAATGTGAATTAAATTCACATTCTTGGAAGAATCCCATGGACAAGACAAGGTTCCAAAAACGGAAGCACTTGTTTACATGTGACTTGATGTGACAAGTCAAGGATTCCATGGGGAAGAGTCCACATGTGACTTGATGTGACAAGTCAAAGATCACATGGGGAGGAGAAAAAGGAATTTAATATTCCTTGAAAGGATAAAAGGAATTAAAAATTCCTTGGGGGGTGATCAGGCTAGTTAATGAAGGATTAGAGGAGGGTTAGGTGGCTAAGAGAGATTAGGGGCCAACTTGCAAAAGTTGGAGGATGACATGATGCATCCTAATCAAGGATTAGGCATGTGCACATTCCTAATGATGGAATTAGGAGGTTGATGAAGATTAAGGAAGGGATGTGACATGTGAGGAATTAAATAAATGTCATATTTATTTAACTCATTTGATGAAAGGGGTAAAGTATTTAATTATTAACTAAATACCTTAGGGGTTTAGATGATTTAAGGGTATTAATTAAATAATAACAATATTACTTAATTAATGCTAATGAGAGGATACTTAGATGAAAAGAGATAAATTTGGACCAATGTAAGTGTCCAAATTTAGGTGTCTACACTCTTCACCAAAGTTAAGCTACAAGAAGGTAAAAGACAAAATAGTTAGAAATTACTTCACTTTTTGCACTTATATAAGTTAAAAATTAGGGTTTTTACTATATTAGGGTTAAAAAGTATCTTTCATTCAGATTAACGTAACACTTGGAGCTAGAGAGCTCTATTTTTGACATCGTTTATTGAATTGGAATCATTATTCCGCTTGCGTCCTTATCATGTGGTATGGTACTTGGAAATACCCTATGATGTGACCTACCTTATTCGATGTGGTTAGACTGCTATGTTGATTCTACCTCCATAAAGCAAGGGGAATCAACGGTGGGCATACATATACCCCAAATTGATTTCTAAAATAAGTTAGATAAGAGAATTTTTGGACAACTAATGTATTCATTCTGTAGGATGTGGTTCCTAACATTGTGGTTTTGTAGATAGCTATAGTGGGGGCTTCATTCTCCCGTGTTATGAATCAATCCATAGGAGTATCCTTTTATGAAATGAAGTGCATTATTTAGAGTCCTTTAGCTTGCATATGCATGTAGAGTCATATGGGTGTGAATGTGTGGGCTAGATGTAATGACATAAATTGTACCCCTTTCTTAGAGATAGGGAAATTTCTCTTTTAATCTAGACCTATTCTAGTACCCTTGCATTAATTACCCTTTAATTCATCATTAATAGGCCCCTAAGACCCTTTATTTCAAATCTCAAGGTTTATTTCAACTAAAAACCCAACAAAATCATCAAAAACACCTAAAATTTTAACAACCCACCCCAAAAATCTAGGGTGGGGCTCATACACCATCTTGGGCATATGAGTTCCCCTAGGTGGGACCCATACGCCAGGGTTGGCGTATCAGTCCTAGTTGGGGTTTTTTAAGGGTTTGAGAAGGAAAATCACCTTTTAATTCAAATTTTTGGTTGACGTCAGCCTTAGAGATCTGAATAACAATAAATTAGGTGTTAATTCCTATATAAGCAATCTTCTAAGTCATTATTTCATCTAAGCAAGCATTTTCAAGAGCAATTTCAAGATCCAAGCATTCAAGAGTCTTCAAACATTCTTTCACAAGAGCATTCAATTGTCAAAAGTAAGAAAAGTTGAAGTCTTGGAGCAACATTAAATTTTTTTGCAGTTCTTCAAGCTCACTCTAATTCAAGATCTAGCATTTTAAAGGGTTGATCATGGTTGTCTATGGTGAATCATGATGGATTCTAGGTTGGGGAGATGCAACTAGGCATCAAGCCAAGCCTAATGAATTGTTTCCTAAGTGATTCCATCGTCCATTATCACTCTACAATATGCATAAGGAAGGTACACACATTATTAGGGCTCATTTGGGTGATTAGAGATCTCTCAATGTGAGTCATTCATCATCATATGTCATTCATGCATCTTATTCTTGCACATTAGAATAGGGTTGCATTGCATTTCAGATTTCCTAATCTTAGACACACTCAAGGTTAGGGTTTACATTCCTATTTACATGCATATTTCATTGTTTCTATAAAGGTTTAATTACCAAACTAGGGGTTTGACCAAGGCAAACTCCCATAAGAAAATCAAGTCTATATTTTGTTTTGTAGGTCTTTTTTGCAGATCTAGATTCATAAATCAATTTGGGATAAAAGAGCAAGTGTTGAAGTGCAGATCTAAACTTTGAATTCCCAAAAAAGAGAAACACGACTGATACACCAGAAGTGGCATATGAGTCCCACTACAATAATTTTTTAATATTTTTGTAGATTTAGATACCCATTTTATAGAAACTTGTTCCTATATAAAAACCCTGATTTGGGACCAATTCACCCAAACTGGCGTATGAGTCCTAGTAGGTCAAATTTTTAGGATTTTTAGCATTTTTGAGCTCATTCAAGTCTACTTCAGGTTTCTAGGTGCATACATTTCATCTTACATCTTGTTATTCTATTTTGAATACATTTATATGTCATTTAGTGAAAGAATGCATCATATTAGGGTTAAGCATTACATCTTGCATTCCATTTGTCTTTTCAATTCCTAACTTGGTGGTGAACCCCTAATTAGTTTACAATTAGTTCCTAGGACAACCTTAGTGCAAAATCTCTTTCTCTTTTGCATTGAGATATTGAGGGTTATCCATGAGTGAAATAATTGGAAAGTGGGTGTGCTCTATGTTCTAAACCATACAAAAGCACCTATCCCATTTTTCGTCATTTCAAGTTGCATCTAACATATGCATGAATTATAGTTCCATTGAAGATCAAAATACAAAATGTATGCACTTCATACTAATTTGAATTAATACTCTTCTCTACTCTACATTCAATCTATATTCACACAATTCACATCCACAAACTCTGATCACATGTCACTCTACACAAAACATCAAAAGGGATCCTTCATATATATCTGCTTCATCTACAACATCAATTAGGTTGGCCTAATTAGATGTAATATGCAAAATATAAATTTTTGGCTCAAGATCTATACACACACGTTGTTGAACACTTAAAATACTAAGATGGTGGGGTGTATTAGTATTCTCTTAAACCATTCAAACATTAAACATCCAATCACTAATGCATATTCAAATTTAGTAAGGAAAGAAAGCATGAAAATGTCCACAACATCACATAACACATGAACATCAATATTTTTACATGGAAAACCCAAAATGGGAAAAACCACGATTAGGGTTAGCTCACAATATATATTATAATTGGTTATAGTATATTACAAAAATGCTCACTGTAGGTGGAATCACTCTCCAAGTGGACTCACTGTCCACCAAGAAAAATATAGAAGAGAGATGGTAGCTCACAACCTATTTTTGAATTGTTAAAATTGCATCTTATGTATGCATGAATTATAATTCCATTGAAGCACAATAACAAAATTTATTTGATTCTAATTTAACACTCCGCCTCACTCTTCATTTACACAATTTCAATCTTCAAGTTAACATTCATAACTTAACTTCACACTGCTCTACTCAAATTCACATCACACACAATACATGTCACATTTATCTCGCCAAAACATAAAAAATAATCCAACTTATATATCTGCATCAAGTATAACATCAATTAGGTCATCCTAATTAGATGTAATTCCCAAAATGTAACTTTTCAGCTCCTAAACTTTTCACCTGCATAACATGCCACAATTCAAAACTCAAAACTCCTTAAGATAGGCCAACATGGAATTATAATAGATTCTACATAAGATAGCAATACATATTTAGCCTTCACACAATATCAAATCTGTTAAGTCAGCTCCATATAAGACCTAAAAGTAAAAAATATTCATTTGCACATCTCGACATGTGGACCTAAAATCTTGATGCCATTTAGAATTCATGCTCAACTAACATCTAACAACTTATCTTCAATGTCACAAGGCTAAATCCTCATCCACAGAGAAGTGTGAATTCTTCCTTATGAACGCACAATATAAAAAGGTAATTGTGAATTGCCAATCCAAACTCTATTACTCATATATCTCTCAAACTACTTGTCCAAACAAGATGAAATATTGGATTTATGAGCATATGAAATCCACCAAAATAATGCTAGAAGCACAAAGTGATATCTTCATTTGCAGAGTGGTGTGGACCCAAAAATTGACACACTATTACATTGAATTGGTAGATTTGACACAATCAAATTTCTATGCAAGGAAACTTTCCAAACCAAATCAAATTACACAAATATCTTACTTAACAACTCCAAAACCTTTTAGGAATATTCAAAATGATCCAAAACAATGTTGACATCAATGACAACACTGTATCATAATGTTTTGTACCTTCCATGCTCATGTTTCCAAGTAGCATCATTAATGACAAACTTTAGCAATGCCTCCAACCTTCCAAAACATGCTTCATGCTAAGATTAAAATAAAATAAAATTAAAATTAGGTCATCATGGACCCAAAATAACACCCACATAACATATCAATACATAATCAACCTTGGTAGCACATAAAATTCATTAGGTCGACACTGGTAATGACCTAATAATAAAATTTTCCAATTGAACACCCACATTCAGACACACATACCTGAAAAATTTATGCATTTTGGAATACACACACTACTAGCACCTATCAACCTTCCCACAAAACTGCAAAGCTCGATTCCAATCCATGGAGAAGTGTGGATCCACCATAACATATGCATTGAATTGGAAAACACCTATTACTATCAGGTTGATACACTGTCATTCATTCTGTATAAGTGCAAATTTGCACCCTATGTGCAATTCCCCTTTTTTCCTTTGTCCACTTTAGAAAACTAAGTTCAGAGGCTTAATTCCACCTAAGCCCACTGCTTGCAACACACTTGGTGCCTTTTTTGATTGTCGGTGGAGGCTTTTCTTTTGAGGATGCTCACATGGCATGTAGACATCGGTGTGGTGTGCTTACGTCCCCGACAGATTCTCGCGTTTGGAGCCTGTAGCGGCGTTACACTTCCCATTGGGGGTCGATTTGTAACTCCCTCCTTTAGCCACCCGACCCAAATATGGTCATTTTCTCTCTCACTCCTTCATAATCAGTCTTTTAGCTTGCATTAGGAGGTTGGATGAAGATTGGAGGAACTCTACGTCACGTCAATCTCATTTTGCACTCACATTCTAGCATTCGAAGCATTCCATAGCAACAACATCAACACTCCACCACATTAGTAGAGCAAGTGTGGAACAAAGCACCATTGGAACAGAGGCTTGAGTTCCTCTCATTTTCACCCCACATGTGCAGCCTTGAGTGCTCTTGGTTGAGGTGGTAAGCTTTCACTTCTCTCCTCTATTACTTGGTTGAGTAGCATAACACTATTTTATAGTGCTTTAGTTCTCTTTACTTCATTTCTACTTCTCTATCTATTTGGCTATCTGTGTTGGTGGGAACACCAAAATGGGGTTTGACTGAGGTAGGCCCCTATATAGCCCCAACATTCTCTCCCTCTTGTGTGTAGGTATTGAAGATGCTCATGGGTTGGAAGCTTCATAACTCACACGGTTGTAAGTATCTCCTTCCTTTCTTCTCCTTATCTTTGTCAATTCTACTACTTTATCGCATTCTTTCATTTTCCTACATTCTGTCAGTTCTTAGTAATCCATTTGCTAACAGTCACTTAGTCATTTTTTGTGACAAAATCAGTCTCTGGTTTATATGAGATGCCAATGTGCCTTTGAGATGCTAGTGCGTTGTGCTGTCGTCTGCTTTCTGCGCTGGCATCCTTTGGCCAAGAGCCTATTAGTTTATCTAGAGAACGTCTGCGACCTACTCTTTCGGATTCTAGAACTCTTGTTGCTGTTCCATTGAGGTAATATAGGGTAGTTCACCCCGTGAGGATCTCTGAGTGAGGAGAACTCATGAGTAGCGAATCCCCCTATATCACATTTTGGGTAACCTAACGTGAAGAACAATATTCTTTGAAAAACCAAGAATTTATTTACCCCTACTTGGCAGGCTCATAACTTTTGACTCAGTTCTTGGAATTCAAAATCGTTTGCACTGTTGGAAAGGTCTCCTAGAGAACTGGTTTAGTCCCTAAAATACTAGTGCCTTTGGCAATTGAATTTTAGGGACCAACGGAAGATCCAACATCAAATTCCATTCTAGAGACCTCTGAAAACATGATTTACTAGAACATAGAAAATACCAAAAAAAATTGTAATAGATTTAATATCTTCTTTTATTAGTTATGTTTCAAAATGTTAATGACATTCCATTTCATGCATATGATGGTGACTTGGCTTTACCGATGTCACTTGGTATATTTGATCCTTCTCATCAGATTCCTCTTACTTTAGAGGGTATCTTGTTGCAAGAAGATGAAATCAATGATACCTTTCTTAATATTACTCTACTTTCTACTCATTCCAATGCACTCTCTTCTAGAGATGATGCATTTGTGAATGATGAAGCTCCCTCTCCTTCCAATGCACTCTCTTTTGGAGATGATGCATTTTTGAATGATGAACCTCCTTCCACATCTGATTCTCCTTAGATCAATGTTGAGAATGTTCCTTCAAATAACTATTCCACATTTGATCTTGTTTGGATTGATGTTGAGAATATGTATTTAAATAATTGTTCTACTAGTTGTGATGATTCAGTAAATGTAATCTATGTCTCTACTACCCCTCAAAGGCCTAAGAGACCAGTTATTTACGTGACTCCAACTAGTCCTTATCGGTGTTCCATTTGATGGTAACCCTCCTACTATTCCTATGGCTCCCTCTTATGGAACAGTAGCCCACACTTATGAGAATAGAATGAATAAACAACCAAGTATTCCTTTAGCTCCTAAACCTACAACTAAAGCACCTAGTGATAATGATCTTGTCGAGCAACCTCAAGTTCCTCTAGATAAAATCTCACTGTGGGTCTTGCTTCAGTCTGCTCTAGTTTATCAAGGTATGCTTTAGGAAGCCTTGCAAAAGATCCTCTTGCCTTCTTTTGCTAGGCTGATGGATGCTAATGAATTGATGGCGTGTATTCGTTCAGATTCACTAAATATCATGTTCTATCTGCAAGAGCTCCCACCTCTGGAAGTATAAAAGCAAGTAGATCCTCTAATGATTATAGTCAACATGAATAAAATTGGCATTAGACATAATCTTGTTGATGCTGGTTCAACATTCAATGTATGTAGCATTGATCTATTGCCTAAGATTAATGTTGAGTCATCTTCTCTTAATACTTCTTCTGTTGACATCTGTGGGTTCGATAATGTTGTGCAACAAGCTCTAGGTATGATAGTATTACCTTTGTAGCTTGAACCAATTACTATACCTATCCTTGCGTATGTTATGACAGAAAAGTTACCTTATAACCTTCTTCTTGGTAGACCGTGGATTCATGCTATGGGTACAGTCCCGTCTACCTTGCATAAATCTATTAAGTTTATTTGTAACAATCAAGTAGTCACAGTTAGGACTGACCCTGATGCTATGCACTTACATGTGAAATAACAGCTACTGGTTAGGCCTCAGTTGTACCTACTCTTATACCTTAAGTATCTTCCACTATGTTGATGTTTACCCCAATAGTACCTACTACAAAGGATACTCTCGAGGTAAACATCCCTAAAGAAGATCCTTCTAAAGTAAGGAGTCCTAAGTGTGCTCCTTCTACCTCTTCTCAAAAGAATGTGTTTCTTGGTGATGATTGGGGTTTTCTAGAATTTACTAAATCCTTCATTGGAGAATATAAAGTTGACCTAATCCACTTAGACCTCCCGATAACATCATCCACACCCGCTATTGAAGATGACCATTCTTCTCCATCGCGGGGTAATGTGAATGCAAGTTGTATTGTTCTTGGTGCCAATCCTCCTTCTGAGGAAGATGATCACACTTATGTTAAGGAGGTTAACATTGGTAGTCCTATCAAGAAGGTTGATAGTGATCCCATAAAGAGGCACAATCCCTGTTTCCAGAATGATGCTCTCTATGGAGATCCTCCTCCTTTGTATTCTATCTTTGTGCCTTCTTCTTCTTCTTGTGAGAAGTCAAACTTTTCTCCACAAGAGAAAGGGTTACTTCTTGCTCCCCATCCTTTATCTGAGCAAGAGTGTATTTTTTTGAGCCTTCTCAAAGCCCGCTTAATCACTCTTCCTTCTCCCACATGCAAGAAATCTCATAAAATTGATGGAGGAAAACATTCTTTCTACGCATACCAATGAGTGTTTGGTCATTCCACTAGCGAATGTAAGGACTTGAAGGATAAAATACAACAACCTCATGATTCAGGTGCCATCAAGATCCCATTTGATTGACGCACCTACTTTACTTTGCATGACAAGTCATATTGAGGTTTACTTCTATCCTGTTTGAAGTATTTTGCATGGTTCTCCTCCCCTGTATGTTGGGGATAGTGATAACTTGTTACAAAGATGTGTGTCCTTCTCAAGGGCCCCTCTCTTCACTCCCTCTTTCAATTGAAGCGTCCCTTGAGTGGACCCCTCTTCCTTTTGAAGGGTTCCCAAGGGACCTCTTTGAAATTCTTTCTTTCGAAAGAATTCTTTGCGTCTGGCTTGGGGAAACCTAACTAGATCTTACTTTTCAAACAACGTGTCCCTTGAGTGGACCCCTCTTTTTTCACGCTAGGTTCTTGAGGGAACCCTTTGAAAGTTTTTCGGTCTATGTGACTGACCATTTTAGGCATGTCCTATCTATGGATAGACATGTCACCACTTTTAGGTGCATCCTATCTACAGGTAGATGTATCGATGCTTTTTGACATGTTCTATCTGCAGGTAGACATGTTGCCACTTTTAGATGCATCCTATTTGTGGGTAGACATATTGACGCTTTATACATGTTCTATCTATGGGTAGACATGTAGCCACTTCTTGAATCTACGGAGTCCGCTTCCTTGAGGCTTCTTTCATGTGAGATTTCTTGAAGGATACCTTCCTTATAGGTCTGCAGGTCTGTAAGGTGCTTTCGTGGCCTCTTCCATGCGAGAGATCTTGGGGGATGCCTCCTTGCAGGTTTGTGGGCTTGTAAGGTGCTTATTAGTGATACGGGTTCTCCTCCTTGAGTGGGGTTTGATTTTATCACCTCTTTTGTGGTGTAGGTTCTACTCTAAAGAGGGTTTTTCTATCATCACGTGCTTTTTAGTGATAAGGGTTTCCTCCTTAAGCGGGGTTTGCTTTTATCACCTCCTTTGTGGTGCTGGTTCTACTGCTGAGTGGGTTTTGTTTTCACCACGTGCTTTGTTCATTTCTATCTCTGTCTTCCCTCTTGTATATACCAGATATAAGATTTGTATCTTCATCCTAAGTATATGCCCTTCTTTTCTTCATCTTAAAATTCTTCTATGAGTTATTATTTGGGGATGATGCATAGTACCGAGACAACCTTTTAAATTGAGGTCTCTTTACTTTTTCAACTTGAATCCTGTAGCTTTTTATGTTCGAACTACACTATCTGTTGTAGGTTCTTGTTTAATGTATTATCTACTTCCTCGACAATTCAGGTATATATTTACAACCTTAATCTTTCTTGATCTACTTTACCAAGCACTCATCAGTATTCATGCTCACTAAAGTGGGGGAAAAATGTATGAGAGCGAATTTGTACCCTATGTTAAATTCCCCTTTTTTCCTTTTTCCACTTTAGAAAACCAAGTTCGGAGGCTTAATTTCACCTAAGCCTATTGCTTGCAACACACTTGGCACCTGTTTGAGCGTCGATGGAGGTGTTTCTTTCGGGGATGCTCACACAGCATGCTTATGTCCTTGACAGATTCTCTCGTTAGGAGGCTACAAAGGAATTACACTTCCCATTAGGGGTGGATTTGCAATGCCCTCCTTTGGCCACCCATCCCAAATATGGTCATTTCCTCTCTCACTCCTTCATAATCAGTCTTTGAACTTGTATTAGGAGGTTGGATGAAGATTGGAAGAACTCTTTGTCACTTCAAGCTCATTTTTCACTCACATTATAGCATTCCAAGTATTCCATAGCAGAAATATCAACACTCCACCACGTCAGTAGACCAAGTGTGGAACAAACATCATTGTAGTACAGGCTTGAGTTCCTCTCATTTTCTCGCCCATGTAGCCTTGAGTGTTCTTGGTGGAGGTGGTAAGCTTTCAATCCTCTCCTCTATTACTTGGTTGAGTAGCTTAACACTATTTTGTAGTACTTTAGTGCTCTTTACTTCATTTATACTTCTCTATCTATCTGGCTGTCCGTGGAGGTGGGAACACCAAAACAAGGTCTGACTGAGGCAGGCCCCTATATAGCCTGAACATTCTCTCCCTCTTGTGTGTAGGTATTGAAGAAACTCACGAGTTGGAAGCTTCATCACTCGCATGGTTGTAAGTATATCCTTCCTTTCTTCTCCTTATCTTTGTCAATTCTACTACTTTATCACATTTTGTCCTTTTCCTACATTCTGTCAGTTCTTAGTAATCTATTTGCTAACAGTCACTTAATCATTTTCTATGATAAAATTGGTCTCTAGTCCATATGAGATGCTAGCGCACCTCTGAGATTCCAGCGCATCGTGCTATCGCTCACTTTCTACGCTTACATCCTTTGGTTGAGAGCCTATCAGTTTGTCTAGAGAACCTCTGTGACCTACTCTTTCAGATTTTAGAACTCTCGTCGTTGTTCCATTGAGGTAATATAGGGAAGTTTGTCCTGTGAGGATCTCCAAGTGAGGATAACTCGTGAGTAGTGAATCCCCAATCCCCCTATATCACACATTCAACACCAAGATCCAAAATAATATGAAATTATAGATTTATACTCTTCTAACAACCATCAAAATCATCCCAAAATGGTAAAGTGGATCAATTCAGACCCAAAAACTAGATGTCTTGTATACCAAAATTACTTGTATTGGCACTTAGTCAATTTTCATATCAACCACTTTTCCCAAATCAAACCTTCTTTCAAAATTTCCTTTCAGAATCATCCTCAACCATGCTTAAGCCATCTAAACTGATCCACACAATGGTTTTCATACTAGAATACAATGTTGACATCAATGAAAACACTACAATGCATAACTGTACAACTAATACTCATCCTACATGCTCATGTTGCCAATAGATTCATCAATGAAAAAATCAATATTCTTTCAACAAAATCAACACCAATAGTAGTTAATTGGCATTAAATTTTAAAGTATATTGATTCACCCCCCGTCTTAGTATTCTAGTGTATTCAACACATGTATATTGTTGCAGATATAAATGAAGACCACTTTCCCTTTTCCCTTGATTTCAAAGGGGGAGAAATTACATATTATGTTAGTTTTTCCATCATTTTTGAACCATTGATTTTTGGCTCTTATGGACAACTCTTGTTCTTCTAATGTTTTTCACCTAAAAGGAGAGAGATAGGAGAAAAAATGCTACTGGTTCATTCAAATTATGCAATGTGTGATGTTGTCTAACCTAAATGAAGTTAACTAAATGCAATTGACTAATCTAAATGAATAAAAATGAATGAAAAAATGAGATTTAAGCTATGTTTGAAAACACACTATGAAATGCCAGCAATGAAGTAAATGAAGAAATTATGCATAACAGAAAAGAATAGGATGAATCTGAGTGCACCTGGTAAAAATCAGATGAATCTAGAATTTTGTGGACACTGGTTGAAATCATTGGTTTCTCACTGTGGGACTCATTCACCCAGGGTGGCGAATTAGTCCTCCTCCTAGTGAAAATCTGTCAGAAGTAAGTTTCTGTCTCTCGAGATCCAAAATTTGATAAAATTTAGATTTTCAGTCCTAAGGTGGGACTCATTTTCCATAGGTGGCGAATTAGTCCTCTCCCAAATATTTGAAAAATTAGGAGACAAATCTGCAACACTAGATCTAAAAATCACTGCTTGTCGGGTTGCCAAAGTCAATTCTATAGAAAACGGACATAAAACCTTCTCCAAGCTTGAAATAGACTTAAGTTGACTTGAAGCACCTAGTTGACTTGTAAACCAATTTTCAACACCAAAAATCTTGTCAAATCTGCACACAAAAGGTTGCAAACAAACATGCAAAAGGGGGAAAATAGTTTAAGGTTAGTGAATAGGGGTTTTCCTTGGTCAAACTCCGCTTTTGGTAATTAAACCCTTAATGAAATAATATAATGCAAAGGAATGATTAACTAACAACATGTAAATGCTATCAACTTACCAAACCCTTAATGATGCAAGTTATAAGTAATGTTAATGGCTACTTCAAAGTGCTTGAATAGTGCTTGAAAAGATGTAAAATGTTTGAATGCTTGAATGAATAGGTGAATAAGTGAACTTAATGAATGGTGGTTGAAATGAGGTGAAAATCACTTATTTATACACACTTGTGCCTTAGTTAACCGTTCATACCTCATCACAGGCCGACATCAAGTGTTTTGAATAAAATCCCAAAAGGAAATTTAAAATATTTGAATTTGGGACCAAGCGGGACTCATTTGCCACCCATGGCGAATGGGTCACACCTAGGACCTAAAAAATGTGTGTCAGGAAATATGTTGTATTTAATGTTGTTTGTCGAGATAATACTAAAAGTTACACTTAATTAAGCATATGAGAGCATAAAGGGGTTTAATAAAGTATGAGAAAGGGATCAATAGTGAAGATGTGCCTAGAAAAGCGTGAAAGATTTTTACAAGACTTTACAACACTTCAAAATAGGACTTGTTGATGAATAAAAAGTTTTTTTTAGGTAAATTTTAATTAATAGAGTGTAGAAGAATGTAGAAATCTCTTACATCACTTCGCAACACCTTCACAAGACGTCGTTCTTTGAATTTTAGTACCTAAATAAGCATGTTCAAGCCATGTTGCAACATAAAATCAAAGAAAAATAGTTCCAACACCATGAAACAAGACCTAAAAGGCCATGAAAATGACAAGGAGCCATTTTTCTATGACACAATTGCAAAAGGAGGATATTGTTGCATGTGTTTTCATTGATTTCAACAATGGTGCATTGTGGAAGGTTGCATGTGATGTTTAGAGGTGTCAAAAGAGTAAGAGTCCAGAGGTGCACTCTAACGAGTGATTATCAAAAGAGTTGTGAGGAGAAGGAAGTGGTGATGAATTCCATGAGCATGATGTAGATAGTTGTAATATATCTTTTGTTGTTCATTAATAACTGAAAGTTGACAGGTTGAAATGTATGTTGATATGAAGAAGTTGTGGTTCTTGATTTTGATGAAAATATTTGTAACTATTATCTATGATGGTGTGAATGTTGTATTCTTTGTCACTTAATGTAAAGCATTGCATATGTGATGGAAGGATGTATGTAAGGTTTCATAAAATTAAAGGCATAGGAAGTTGTATTGAAGTAGCTCAAGAGAATTCTCTATATTTCTCCATATTTGAAGATGTGATCTTGTAGCATGGAGGATAATCAGGTACATACGAAAGGTATGCATTATTCAAGTTTCAAATGATAAGATGTATGGTCATAGAGGTTATCTAAAGTCTATATAGTAAGGAAAAACTATGTTGCTATTTAGGATTATCAATGGGAGAAAGCAAAAGTCATCGCATTTCATTGCATTATAATATTTAGCTTTGTTGTTTGGAGGATAAGTTCAGATTATCGGAATGTTTTCTCATTTCAAGTTTCAAGTTTTAGTTTGTACCTTCAGTCTAGTTTTCAATGTTTTATCTCAAGGTTGTGTATATAGAGTCTACAAGAGGAGTCAATTTTTACCCAAGTTTTTTAAATCCTAAGTGTTTTAGATGGGTGTGCACTTTATGTCCTATTTTTTTAACTTGCTCCAAGTGGTTTCAAGTTGGTTAATTGACATATTATGCCTCTAGGAAATGTTTGTTTACCATCCTTGCTTACCACTTGCCTCAGTTCAAAAATATTTTCCTAAGCCTAAAGTATAAAGTAAATATTTCAGGTGGGCAACATCTATTCACATAAGACTCTTTCTTCACATAAACATTTTCTCTCAAGACTGTGCCTCCACAAGTATGTGAAATGGTGACACATGTACTCCATTGGTTGAGTTGGAGGAGTCCTAATGTTTTCATAGCTTTGTACATGAATTTTTTTATTCATAAGTTCATTTCATGAATGTGTGAAATTCTGACAAGTGTCATGTGTGTGTTATGGGATGGACTATGGACTTTTCAACATTATATATTTTCTCAAGGTTTGAATGGGAGCCATTCATTTTTTCATGAAGATTGAAGATCAATGGATAAGATTCAAACATGTTTGAATGACTATTTTCTAATTTGAACTCTACTCTATACAAGCCAACATGGTTACATTTCAAAATATTTTCCCAGGTCAACTTGTGTTTGTTCAACGATTTTGAATTTGGGTTTGGGCCAACATAGTTTTATTATCTATCATCGTAGATCAATATTTATGCAAATTGTTGTAGCATTGTAAAAGTGTGTGATAGTGTGTGTGATAGTATGGTTTTGTGTCTATACATGATCATGTAATTTGGGCAAGCTACTCATGATCAATTCTTCATGTCAAAGGATGTTTAGGTATAAAGGTAATGTTGAGAAAGGCACGCATGGGAGCTTTAAAATTGACAAAATAGAATTGAAAAATCACTCTATAAGTGCATGATAGAGATCTTTTTGTACTCTATAATTTAGTATTTTGTATTGAGGTTTTTGCCTCTTATTGTATTTGGTTGAAGCCACTATTTCATTGAGATTGGTGCATGTTGTATGTTGAGGTTGGTGCCTCTTATGTACTAAGATGGTGCTCAGATTGTGAGATTGTTGTCTTGAAAATAGGTTGATGCCTATTAGATTATTTTAGGGATTGGCGTCTCTTGTAGGTTGGTGCTTGCAAATCATATGTACTATCTAAAATTTACTTATGAGGCTAGATTTGGGCAGTAAACCCAAGGAAATTTTATCACTATGGTTTTTTTGTTTAGGGTTTCCACATAAATTTGGTGTGTGTGTTTTAATTTTTGTTCCTAATGCCTTCTTGAAGTATAATTGTTCTTAAATATTTTGAATGGAATTAAATGTTAAATGATTCATCCCCACTATCAATGTAGTTGTGTTCAACACTAGGGACCTCTTCCCTTACCTCAACCATTGTGTGCTCAAGATCTTAGATGTTGTGTTAGGAGAATGTGCCTATCCTAGTGATCTATGTACTAGAACATGCGTATATTTTTACCATTGAGGGTGACATTATAATTTCTATTTTCTTGTGCTAAGGGAAGCCTTATTTTCATTCATGTACATCTCTATTTTATATTAAATTCATGATTTTCATGATGTACTTCCTACTTTATTGTTAAATGATCATTATTAACATTTACTTTACATGATTCATATGTTTACATGATTATCCTTAAATAGCATTAAATTTCATGCAATATTTTCTCTTCCCTCTATTTATTTGCACACTATTTATGCAACCAATTGGAGTGTGATTCATTTATTGTCCCTAAATTCTTGAGTTGAGATTTTAGGGAGTAGGAAGTTCTACATAGAGACTCATTTTCATGTCTATAAAAATCTTTATCATATAATTTTAGAGAGCTTGAAATTCCACATAGAAACATACCATATCATTTTCTATATAGGAATAATTTTCTAACCTTGCTTCTCAATTTTAGTTTTTTAATTTCCTAGACTTTTAAGTAAGTTTGTATTTTGCATGCCTATTTCATTTTTTAGATATAAATTGCTCATTGCACATATTTTCATTATTTTCAATTTTTCAAGGAGCACACATGTCAAGGGTAATGAATGCACAATGATATTTAGTGAGATCCATTACATTATATGAATTCAATACCCTTTTATGTCTAATTATTTTTAATTTCATGCATGTTTTGTGAGTGTTTCTTTAATTTTGGTATAATATTATTTTAGGTTTCACATGCCACCTTAAAGTAGGTGTAAAATGTAATGGTGAAATTTGCATACCCTTGCTAATTACCATTTAGTTTTGTCCCTATTTTGAGAGGTCTCCATATAATTATAGATCCAAAAAGGGTAAAACCTTGTACAAATTTGAGCTTATTCATCTATCTACCACCCTTATTTATTTACACATTCCCACATATCTAGCTATACATTATCTATTTTCACACACATTCTCATATGCCTAACATTTATTGCATCCTCCATTTTTTGACATTAATTCTGCACATAGATATTGTCTCTCCCTTATCGTAGGTCAATCCCATATGCACATATATAAACCCAAAATTTTAAAATTTAAATCCAAGTTATGTTTAATCCCACCTACTTTGTGTTTAACTAGGATAACTTCACCTTAGTGATTTGATAACCTTCTTAAATAAATTTTAAATACTTATTATCAACAAGAAGTAGATAATTTAGTAAAACAAAGAATAAAAGTGTGCTACCAACATGATTATATTTGTAGGTTACATAATTAAATTATGTCTATACGAGTGACATAAATTCATGAGATCAACCTAGAAACAATGACAACTAAACACATTATTTTAGACAATCAATACACCCAAATTATCTTTTTTTTTATGCTATGACAATTCACATACATGCATCATCAAATTATTCTCTTCTTCAAAATACTACAAACTAAATACCCCAAACTAAAAATAATAACAAAATAAATACCCCAAACTAAAAATAGTAACAAACTAAAAACCCAAATTAAAATTAAAGTTTAGTTAAAACATAAAATAATAAACTTTCAAAAACTAAAAATAAATAGCATTTTTTTTTATCTATAAAGATAAGAAAAAAATTAAATATATTTAATTATTAAAAATATTTGCTATTAATTAAGAAATTATACATATTTTTAAATGAGATTGCCTTTTAAAATTTATTCATTATATTTTAAAAATTTTATTTATAAATTTTATTTTTATATTAATTAATAAAGATAAATATCATAAAATTTAATAAATAATTAAAATAGCTTAACATTTAACAGTTAGAAATAATAAGTAGGAGGTATTTTTCCACAGCGTCTCAAATTATGATATTGCTATCAGGATTCAAACTCATTGACCCATGTTTCATGAGTAGTGGATATTGCTACTCAAACTCATTGACCCATGTTTCATGAGTAGAGGATTCGAGTCAAACTCATTGACCCATGTTTCATGAGTAGTGGATATTGCTATCCTGATAGCAATATCATAGTTAGAAACAATTTGAATGAAATATATTAAAAAATTATTTAATATATTTAAATACACTATTACAAAATAAAAAATAAAAATCTTTTATTTTAACATAAGGTAACACACATGATGGCGGTTCTGAAGCTTGCTGGTCGAGCTAGGGCGCGCGCACCCTAGCTTCCTTCTGGTTCTTTCTGTCTGTGCACCGTGGGGAGGTGCTCTCTACCTTTGGGGTGTTGTATCCTGCATTTTCCTGCTTTTTTCCTGTCCGTTTGTGGTGCGTGGGGGTGCTGTTTTGGCCGGCGCTGTCTGGTTTTCTCCTGCCCTTCCTCTCTGAGTTTTGTGGCTGGTGTGGTTCTGGGTGCTGCCGGCGGGGGAGGGCGTTGTTTCTTGCTTCGCCCATGTGGGGCTGTGCATTTTGGGCGTGGGGTGTGTCTTGTGTGCGGCCGACCCTCGGTGGCTGCGTTTCTTCTCTTTTGGGAGGCAGGTTTTTTCTTTTGTTGCTTGTTCTTTTGTGCGTTCCTTTGAGTCTACCCTTTTTGGGGGAGATTTGTGGCTGGAAATCCTTGGTGTGGGGCCTTGGGCTCCCGTGGGCTCGAGGGTTTATTGGCTTGCCTGGGCTTTCTTCTTTTATCTATGGCTCACGGGGAATCGTCTGGGGTGGGAAATAAGTTGGATTTCCGCTCTGCTGTTGGCTCGAAACCTTGGCCTCAGGGATCTCAAATTTACGACAATAATTTATTTGCTCAGAATTTGGAGAAGACCGAGTTGGGATCATCTGGGAGGTTTCGGCTGCCAAAGATTAATGGATGCCTGGAGAGGTGCAAGGAGAGGCCGAATGTGGTGATCCCGATGGAGATGCTTGTAGAAGACATTGAGTATTACTCTCGACACTCCCTTTACTGCAAGTTTTTGGGGTTAAAAATCTCTTTGCAATTTTTGGAAGCTTGGGCTCAGCGAACATGGTTGCCAGAAGGCGAGATGGAGATTAGGCTCCTTGCAAACAGCTATTTTATGGTTACCTTCGATTGCATGTCAGACAAGAGCAAGGTTTTCGAAGGAGGCCCTTATTTTTACAATCAAGTGGGCTTGTTTATCAAGCCATGGCATGCAGGCTTCGATCCAGCGGAGGAGATTCCTAGTAGAGTTCCCGTCTGGGTCAGATTGCCAAGGCTACCGGTCGAGTGCTGGCGTGAAGATGTTCTGCATCTTCTTGCCTCAATGCTTGGTAAACCCGTTGGTTCGTCGCAGCAGACGCAGTTCAAAAAGGTAATGACATTTGCTCGATTCTGTGTGGAAATTGATTTAAGTAAACCTTTGCTAGATTCTCTTGAGGTGAGTGCAGGCTCTCACTCATGGGTTCAACAACTTGATTATGAGACCTTACCCTTTAGATGTTGGTTGTGTCATGAATATGGCCACTTACTGCGTAGATGTCCAAGGGCCAAGCCTTTGGAGACTAATGCCTCACAGCCTCCTAAGAATCCTTCTGGGGTGGATAAGGGTAAGGGTCCTATTTTGGAAGGTGGTGCTGGGGAGGGTGGTTTTATTCCGGTCAGGAATCGGAATAGAAATAAGGGGCAGAAGAGGACTCTCAAAGAAATGCAAGAAGAGGACACTTTTAATAGATTCGAGGTATTGGATGATTTTAGTCAGCAGGAAGTGAATCCGGGGCTGGTGGACTTGGATCAAGGGACTATGGAAGTTGAATAGCATGGGTCTCCTGTTCAGATAGTACAAGTTTCTCCGCAGGAGGTGCATACGGGTTTACCAAATGTAGAGCAGGATGGGAAAGATCTAGGGCTTGAAGGGCTCTGTTCAGAGGTCCTTTGTGCCCCACAGGTTGAGGAAATTGGGATTTTGGAATCAAACCATCAGTTGAGGGCTCCGGAGGAACCAAGATGTGTTGTTGTTCCAGAAAAAAGCAAAGACGCTTCGGCCCACCACTCTCGGGGTTCTGGCTCAGAGTTAGGTAAGAGTAATAAGTTGTCTTCTCATTTGGGAATTCTTCAGAAGGATCTAAAAAAAGGTGGGACAGAAAAGGTCTCTAAGCTTGGCAGGAAGAAGGATGTGGAAAAGATCAAAATGATAGGGGAGAACTTGGTGGAGTCAAGGTCGGTTAAGACCTTGGATTCTCTTTTTTTGAGCCCCTTGAAATGATCGTTTTATCTTGGAATGTAAGGGGCTTGAACAGTGGCCCTCGACAAAAAGCTGTTTGTGATTTGGTTAGAAGTCAATCTCCTGATGTGCTCTTTCTCCAGGAGACTAAGCTATCGGTTGAAAGTATGTTTGGTTTGATGCCTAAGCTGTGGGGGAATGGTGAGTGCCAATGTATTGGCGTGCAGGGGGCCTCTGGGGGAGTGGCTTGTTTATGGAATCCTCAGAAGATTTCTCCTTTTTGGTGGATGTTCTCCAAGTCATCTCTCTCCATGATTGCTTCCTGCTTTGAGTCAGGGGAGGCTATACTTTTCTCCAATATTTATGCGCCTCCTGAGCTTCATGGTAAGCAATTATTGTGGACCCACATCAGGTTTGTTAGAAGTATGGCTCCTTACCATCCGTGGATAATGGCGGGGGATTTTAATGCTATCTCTAAGTTGGATGAGAAACGGGGTGGTATTGCGAGGCTGGAGCCGTCTGCTCTTCTCCTTCAGGATAACATTTCAGCTCTAAATCTAGTTGATATCAAGCCTAGTAATGGCCAGTTCACTTGGACTAATCGGAGGATTGGGGAGGATAGCATTGCTGAGCGTCTTGATCGTTTTCTGGTTTCTTGTTACTGGGTTGGTGGTTTGTGGTCCTCTATGTCTGAAATTTTGGACTGGAGGGGTTCAGATCATTGGCCTATCAAGCTCGTGATCTCTTCGGCTCATGTGCCTCGGTCTCCTCATTTTAAATTCCAGCTTATGTGGCTTAGGGATCCCTCTCTTCATGACTATGTGGCTGAATGGTGGAGGTATGGTAGACCTTCCTATGGTACTAAAATGTATATTTTTGCTAAGTTACTTCAATTTGTCAAGTATCAACTCAAACGATGGAATCGACATTGCTTTGGAAACATTTTCCACGCTAAGGCTGCTGCTCAGGCAGAGTTGGCTGGTATTACGAGGATGATTAGGGAGGATGGGATGACTGAAGTGCTGCTTTTGGAGGAAGCCAAGGCTCTGAAGCTATTGGAGGAGTGTGAGCTAAGGGAAGAATTTTTTTGGAAACAAAAGGCCTGGGTTGATTGGTTACTGGAAGGAGATAAGAATACTGCCTTCTTCTTCAATTCGGTGAAAGCCAGGAGACATGGCAACTCTATTTCTATTTTAGTGAATGACAGGGGTGAGCAGCTTTCCTCCTCTCAGGAGATCTTTAACGAAGCAGTTCATTACTTTGCTTCCTTATTCAAGGAGGAGGAGCAAAGGAGTTTCGACGAGGAAATTCAAGTCCTATCGTGTATCCCTTCTCTTGTTTCTAGAGAAATGAATGAGCATCTTATGAGTGACATCTCGCTTGAGGAACTGGAGGGTATAGTGTTTCAGATGAAGAAGGGGAAAGCCCCTGGCCCGGATGGCTTTCCGATTGAGTTCTTCCAAGAGTTCTGGGATATTATCAAATTGGACTTGTTAGCACTTGTGCAGGAGTCTCAATCAAATAAGCAAATGCTACGGGCTCTCAATTCCACTTTCCTTGCTCTCATTCCCAAGTGTGAGGGTGCTGATAGGTTAACGCAATTTCGGCCTATCTCTCTGTGCAATGTGATTTATAAAATTATCTCTAAATTGATGGCTGACAGGTTGAAAAAATGGCTTTCAATGTTGATCTCTGAGGAACAGGGCGGTTTTGTGGAGGGCCGGCAAATTTTGGATGGGGTGGTGATTGCTACTGAAACTATCCATTCTATGGCCATTTCCAAGGTTAAGGCAATGTTTATCAAACTGGATATGGCTAAGGCTTATGACAGAGTTCAGTGGTCCTTCCTTCAGAAGATTCTTGGTGCTTTTGGTTTTGGTGAGGATTGGATTAAATGGGTAATGAGCTGTGTTACTACAACTTCCTTTTCTGTGTTAATCAATGGTGAGCACTCAGAGCTTTTTGGTGCATCTAGGGGTTTGCGCCAGGGAGACCCCCTCTCTCCCTATTTGTTTATCCTTCTTGCCGAGGGTCTGGGACGCTTGATGAGAAGGCATGTGGAGCTGGGGCTTATTTCGGGATGGAGATGGAATGGTGGCTTACCTTCGTAGTCTCATTTGCAGTTTGTGGATGACAC